>CM028883.1:27897413-27924805 GCA_016801885.1 Toxotes chatareus | reverse complement strand
GACATCATACTTGTGAAAATGTGTTGTGCTTATATCCATTATATCCAAAATGTAACATGCTTCATTAGTGGTGCATTGCTTTGCATGCACACTTTAAACACTATCTATGGTTAGATCTTACCATCTTCAGGTTCCAGTTTCGCAAGACAGATCTCAAGCGGTAATAAAGGCTGGCCATGAAGTAGCGGTGGCTACACAACACCTATAGTTTTAATTATTATTTTTTTTTAAACAGTTAATTATCAATTTTTTCTATTACATTTGACGCTCTTTCTGCAAAATGTCATGTAGTAACTAAAGGTCTGAATCCCATTCACCTGTAGATGAGTCTTAGTCTTACACCGTGCTTTGAAGAAGCCACTGAAAGCCATTATTATATACATAGATGCCATAGTGTTTTACCACTGCTTGAATCTTTAGACACTTTGCCACATGAGATCTTGTGCATAGTGCTTTACCTTGGACGTGAACTTTTTCTCAGCTGAGTTACTACCTGTCATGTTTCTTCTCTCTGTTAGAATGAGTGTGTGAGCCTGAGTCGCTGAGGAGCTTTCTGGAGGAAGACAAGGGAGATTAGCCACAGGCACTGTGTAAGCAAATGCTGATTTGTCATCCTCTTAATCTTTTACTGTCTATAAGGGTGAATCAATCAGTCCACACTGCTTGTGAGCATAACCACATTCAACACAGGTGAAGAAAGGAAAAAGAAAGGAAAACAATATCTTTTCCTACCTTCACTATGGAAATGACTCTTCATGAGAAAAGACTGCTAACATATTAATGGTCTCCATTGTCTGAGTATATCTATAATCAGCAGTGTTCTGGAAGGATACTTTCAAAATGTATTCCGTTTACTAGAATACATGCCAAAAGTAATTTGTAACGTATTCCATTACATTCTCAATCTGAGTAACATATTCTAGATCACTTAGATTACTTCATTAATTACATTTTATAAAGGGTAGGAATCGTCCTCAAATCCTGCTTGATAAACAGCCCTGTTCTGTGTATTTCTTCTGCTCTGTCCTGAATGTTTCTATACCACGTAATCCGTCAGGGTCATGGGGGAGCTGGAGCCTATCCCAGCTGACTATGGGTGAGAGGCGGGGCACACCCTGGACTGGTCGCCAGCCAATCGCAGGGCTGACATACAAAGACAGACAACGACACACGCACACACTCACACACTCACACCTACGGACAATTTAGAGTAGCCAATTTGCCTAATGTGCATGTTCTTTTTTGTGATTGTGGGAGGAAGCCGGAGTACCCGGAGAGAACCCACGCAGGCACAGGGAGAACATGCAAACTCCACACAGAAGAGCCCAGACCGGGGTTCGAACCTGGAACCCTTTGCTGTGAAAAAGCTGCAAAAACACCAGTGTGCATAGAACTTCTTTTTAATACAAGTGCAGCTCCTTCAGTGGCTTTCTGAAAGATCATATAACGTGTGGGTCTGTCTTTAGGTGGGTGACATAAATCATTTGTATTAATATTATCATTATTATTATCATATTGAACTGAGGAAAGATAAGCCAATATGCTTCACATGTTATCTAAACTATTCTGGATCAGGTGATGCTGGCTAAAACCATCCATGAGTAGTCCACTACAGCCCACAGCATCAACTTAAGGTCCTCTTGTTGACTTTTAATGAATAAGCAGACTATTCAACTACTGCTATTCAATGAAATATTTCAAGATACTGTAATATTGATTATTTGTCCCTCTCCTAGTACACATATGTCCCTCACCTTCCTGTTAACAGAGTTACTCTTACACTGTGGTCTAGTTAAGACATTCCCTCTGTGCCATATTGGCCCTGTCAATGACACTAATGGTCTCAGGAGTGTATAGCCACCCCAAATCAGCAAAGTAGCTTAACCTTCCATGAAATGTGGTCTTCTGCTTGGAGGGGGGTCACGAAAGGGGGTGATGAGAAGAAAAACAATTAGTGCAGAGATTGAAAGACCAGCAAAGTTGACCCTTAATTCCATTCTTCTGCCATATGGTGGCTGCTCTCTGGGGCCTCAGTCTGCCTAATTAGTGACCCAAGTGCAACTTACTGTTAATAAGGCTCCTCGTCACTGATTTTCTCTCTTTTCTTTACCCTAAGGTATTAAACAGCAGGTACCCACAAAGAAACACCAGAACCATCAACACCTGCTTGCTATTTTCTGTACCTGTCTGCCAATAACAATTTTGACTTAAGGCACTATTGCATATAGCTAATAAAATCTAGTTCAGCTCTTTAATCAGATCAACAACAGAGACACTAGAGACACTGAAGTCACTATGTGCTCTGTTGATTTCTGTCACATCTGTAATCCCATTTAAGTCACTCTTGATTTTAGGAGAAGAACTTAGTGTGGAAAACAGAGCTCTTTCTGTTGACTTAAACTGGTGTATAAAAGGATTACAGACTACAGGGGTTGAACACACAGAGTCCTTTGAACTCAGAACATGTTGTCTGAATCAGTTTTATAATCCTCGGGATTTCAGTGGCCTAAGTAGTTGCAATATTACATACATATAATAATCGTCAGCCTTGACGTTCGTGTTTATTTTTTACGTAGCTCACTGGTGTTGTTTTAGATATCTTAGTAATGCCGTAGCTTACACTATTACCATGGGAAAAACAGACTCCTATAATACAGTTATACCTTAGATGCATTTGTGATATGTTTGCAGAATTCTGAGTTCTTTCATTTTATTATACTTTAACCAATTTTATTCTAAGCATTGCATATGAGGAATTTTGTGTTTGTGTTTAATACCCATTGGATGTAAAACCATTTAGAACAGTAGAAAGGTGTTTTTAAAAAGTTTAAATCAAAACATTTCACATGCACCCTTAGTAACTACTTCTAATCTGATTTCACTTCTCAGCTAATTTTGTCTGTGGGAACCTGTAAAAATATGATACAAAAAAATGCATGTGTGCTCTTCAGTCACACAGCTAGTGGTGAGAAATGTGGCATAAATAAATAGAGTTTGGATGTTTATGCACTCTAAACAGACAGTTGTGAGGGAAATTCTCATATTTTCTGGGTGACTTCAAGAAGGAATTAATGAGTTATGCTTAAAAACCATACACTCTTGTATGTGGCAATACCGTCACGCCATAATGCCAAAATGTTTATGCTGTATTTAGAAGTAATCCGCCATTATTATACTGATGATCAGTATAATAGTACATTCAAAAACTGTAAACAACCTATCAATAATCCACTTCACCAGTAGAAGCATCTATGCCAACTTTCAGGGCATTATGGATACCTAAGTCATTTCACACAACCTTTTAACATAATTGCAATATCTGAGACTTGGATTAACAGTGAAAAGGCTATGGACTTTGAACTCAAGGGATATGAATTCATTTATATGAGCAAGAAAAATCCAAAAAAGGTGGTGGTGTGGCTTTGTATGTGGACATGAGTTATAACTACAAGGTGATTGAAAGGACGCCAATGGTGGTAGATAAATATACTTGAATGCATTACAGCAGAAATATGTATGGAAAAATGAAAAATGTCATTGTAAGTTGTATATACAGAAACCCTGGGTCTAATATATACATTTTTAAAGACTGATGAAACACCACAATCAGATGTGGGCTATTAAACATTAGATCTCTCTTGTCTAAATCTCTGTTAGTGAATGATTTGATAATGGATCAGCAGATTGATTTATTCTGTCTGACTGAGACCTGGCTGCAGGAGGAAGAGTATGTCAGTCTAAATGAGTCAACCCCTGCTAGTCATATTAATTATCACATTCCTCGAGGCACAGGTCGAGGAGGAGGAGTGGCAGCAATCTACCACTCAAGTTTATTAATTAATCCTAGACCTAAGCTTCAAATATAGTACATTTGAAAGCCTTATCCTCAGCCTCTCACATCCAAATTGGAAGACAGAAAACCAGTACTATTTGCTGTGGTGTATCGTCCACCTGCTGCTTACTCAGAGTTTTTGTCTGAATTCACTGAATTTTTATCTGATTTAGTGCTTAGTGCGGATAGAGTAATTATAGTGGGCTTAACTTTAATATTCATGTCGATACCCACAATGACAGCCTTAAGACTGCTTTCTATTCAGTATTAGACTCAATTGGCTTTTTACAAAATGTTAACAAACCAACTCACTGTTTTAATCACACCCTTGATCTTGTACTAACCTATGGCATAGAAGCTGAATATTTGACAGTATTCCTCTTAACCCTGTTTTATCTGATCATTCTTTAGTAACATTTGAATTTACAATAATGAACTGCACAGCATCTGAGAAAAAATTAACTACTGTAGATTTCTGTCTGATAATGCTGTTATCAAATATAAGGAAGCTATTCCATCTTCATTATCTCCGCTGCCATGTGCCAGTTTTACAGAGGGCAATGGCCTAAACGTTACTCCAGCAGATATAGACTATCTAGTTGATAATACTGCTGCTTCATTATGCTCAACCTTGACTCTGTTGCCCCTTTGAAAAAGAAGGTCAGTAATCAGAGGAAGCTAGCTCCATGGTACAGTTCACAAATACGCATTTTTAAAACAGATATCACGAAAGCTGGAAAGGAAATGGTTATCCACTAATTTAGAGGAATTCGCCTAGCCTGGAAAGACAGCTTTATAACGATAAAAAGCCCTTCGTAAGGCAAGAACTGCCTATTACTCATCATTAATAGAGGAAAACAAGAACAACCCTAGGTTTCTTTTTCAGCACTGTAGCTAGGCTGACAAAGAGCCATAGCTCTGTTGTACCATCCATCCCTCTAGCTCTCACTAGTAATGACTTTATGAGCTTCTTTAGCAACAAAATAGTAGACATTAGAGACAGAATCCATCTCATCCTGCCTACAACTGTTAATGATGTAGGTAAGTCTAGAACAGCATCTTTAGAAATGTCTGCCAGTCCTGATTTGTCGTTAGACTGTTTCTCTCCCATAGATCTAGCTGAATTGACTTCAATAGTTTCTAAATCTAAATCATCAACATGTCTTTTGGATCCTATCCCGACCAGACTTCTTAAAGATGTGTTGCCTTTGATTGGCACTCACATATTAGATCAGATAAATCTCTCGTTGGTTACAGGATATGTTCCACAGGCTTTTAAGGTTGCAGTTATCAAACCTTTACTTAAAAAGCCTTCTCTGGACTCTGACATTTTGGCAAACTATAGACCTATATCCAATCTCCCTTTAATTCTAAAATTCTTGAAAAGGCTGTTGCAACTCAGTTGTGTGACCATCTACATAGGAACGGTTTGTTTGAAGTTTTTCAGTCAGGATTTAGAGTTCATCATAGCACAGAGACAGCACTGGTGAAAGTTACCAACGACCTTCTTATAGCATCAGATAATGGACTCGCCTCTATACTTGTCCTGCTAGATCTTAGTGCTGCATTTGACACCATTGATCATAATATCCTATTGGATAGATTGGAACATGTTATTGGGATTAAAGGAAGAGCACTAGACTGGTTTAAATCATATCTATCAGATAGATACCAGTTTGTTCATGTTAATGATGATCCCTCCATATATACCAGAGTAAGTCATGGAGTTCCACAGGGTTCTGTGCTTGGACCGATACTGTTCACCTTATACATGCTTCCCCTAGGCAATATTATCAGGAAGCATGGAATAAATTTCCATTGCTATGGATGATACCCAGCTATATTTATCTATGAAACCAGACTAAACAGATCAGTTAACCATACTTCAGGCATGTCTTAAAGACATAAAGGCCTGGATGACCTGTAACTTTCTTCTGCTGAATTCAGACAAAACTGAGGTTATTTTGTTTGGTCCCAAACACCTCAGAAACAGTTTATCTAATCATATAGTTACTCTGGATGGCATTAATTTAGCCTCCAGTACAACTGTGAGGAACCTTGGAGTTATTTTTGATCAGGATTTGTCCTTTAACTCATATATAAAACAAGTCTCTAGGACCGCCTTCTTTCACCTGCGCAATATCAGTAAGATTAGGAACATTCTGTCGCAGAGTGATGCTGAAAAATTAGTCCATGCTTTTGTTACTTCTAGGCTGGACTACTGTAATTCCCTATTATCAGGATGTCCAGTTAACTCTCTAAAAGCCTCCAGCTGATCCAAAATGCTGCAGCGAGAGTACTGACTGGAATTAGCAAGAGAGATCACATTACTCCTGTACTAACTTCTCTTCATTGGCTTCCTGTAAAATCCAGAATTGATTTTAAAATCCTTCTCCTTACATATAAGGCCCTCAATGGCCAGGCTCCTTCATATCTCAAAGAGCTGATAGTACCATATCATCCTAACAGATTGCTTCGTTCCCAGAATGCAGGTTTGCTTATGGTTCCCAAAATCTCTAAAAGTAGAATGGGAGGCCGAGCCTTTAGTTATCAGGCCCCTCTCCTATGGAACCAACTGCCAGTTTGGGTTCGGGAAGCAGACACCTCTCTAATTTTAAAACGAAGCTTAAAACCTTCTTGTTTGATAAAGCTTATAATTAGTTGTAGTTACAGTCCTAGTTATTTATTAAACTTATAGTTAGTCACAATTACCTCTATAGACACTGTTACAGTTAAGGATATAGCCCTTAGTAGGGCTGGCTCAGGCAACTGAATCATCCCCTAGTTATGCTGCTATAGGCCTAGGCTGCTGGGGACATCCCATGATTTACTGCGCACTTCTTCTTCTTTCTCTTTCTCTCCTCAGACCCACTCTCAAATTTATTAGCCTTTATTACATGTCATTAACTCTGTGTCCTCTCTGTCCCGTAGTCCTGTGCTTGTTTCTCTCTGGTCTCTCTTTCTCTGTACCTTTCTGCAGGTACCTCTGGCTCTGGAGCTGCTTGTCCTATGGTCCTGGCTCCACCCACCTGCTGCTGTTTATTGTTTACAATGATCTATTTCTAACATGTTTAATGTTCCGTTCTGCTACAGATAAATATTTGATTAATATTCTTTGCAAACTGTAATGTAAATAATTACCAGTCATGACAGCTTTTTGCCTCCGTGCTCTGTTTCATAATTCTAATCTGCTGAGCACACATTATCCAATAACTGTTCACTAACTGTAATGTAAATGCTGACCCACATTGTCTGTATTATGCTGCATGTCTTTTTCCCCTCTCCTCCATTCCTAGCTGTCCTATCTTCCTCCTTTTCCTCCTTTCACCCAGCCCGCCATCGGCAGGAGGGTCCCCATCTGAGCCAGGTTCTGCTCAAGGTTTCTTCCTGTTAAAAGGGAGTTTTCCTTGCCACTGTCGCGTCTGCAAAGAGACCCTACCCATCTGATGGCAGCTGAACCTGAAGAGCTCAACCACTACACTCCACTGTCTGCATACATGGTGCACGGCCGCTTCTGGTTTCACCAAAGGCATTCCTTGTACAGTAAGGTGATCATCAGATTCATCATTTTATTTTAAATTATTTATTTCCTCTAAATAAACCAAATATGGAAGTAAGCATATATTGAGGCAATGATTCACTTCTGTGAAGATGTAACTAAGGTTTATGCTTTGTATAAAAATCATAAGTTGCTGTTCATAAAATGACCTGACCAGATTTTCACTCACTGGCTTTTTTTAATTTTTTAGACGGTTTCATCATGTTGCTGCGCATTATCTTGTCTGAAGATGACATTAGAAAGATTACCATTGACAGCTTGCCTGAGACCATTGATGACTTTTACTCACCCATAAAGATGAAGCTTGGATTGGAAGGGGACCTCGTGGTTCAGTATCAAGACCCTGAATTTGATAATGAGCTGTGCAATTTAAGTAGTGTGTCAGAGCTTCCTAAAGATAGAGCTACTTTGAAAGTATTCACCAAGGCTTGTGTGTCAAACCACACAGACTCCACTCTAGACACAGCAAGTCTGTCATCATCTTCCCATGATGAAGGCCTTGGTACTTCAACTCGTCAGCTCCCTCAACCATTCATCATTCCTACCTTTTCTTTTGATGTTGAGCTGAAATTGAGACAAGGAAAAAGAAGGACATGAAGTCAGACATATTAGACAAGTTCACAGAAGCCATATATGTTCACAACCCCTACCCTACACATGAAGAATATGATCAAGTGACCCAAGCTCTTATCAATAAGCATCCTTGTCTGAAGGAACCCGGTTCTGTCAGTGGGTGGTATTGCTGGAAGTTCAGTTTAAAGTTTAAAATGGGCAACTTCCGACAGAAGTTATGAATGGCTGGATGCTCTGAGCTCAGAGTCAATGCACGTTCCTCTGGAACATCAAATCCAAAAACCCTGAAGAGGCCCAAAAAGTCAGAAGCTAATTTTCTGCCAGATTTTCCAGAAGGACAGCTGAAAGTCATCTTGACATGAAGAGATCAGCCATGGCCAATGAGATGAAGAAAAGAAAGATTGACTGGAAGCAAATTGGTGATATGATGAAAACACATTTCCTTTCTGAAGAAAAGAGATTGTGGTAGAAGAACCACTTGTGGCAGAAGTCAAAGAAAGATGGCCAGCCTTGTTCTCTGAGCTGCAGGTGCGCCTTTTGTTTGATGCTTGTTTTCAAATGAGGTTTTGCTCAAAGGGATATTTCGATTATTTCAAAGAGGGTTTAGGAGGTACTTTGTATAACCTGCGCATTACCTACAGTACATGGCCCCCAGGTTTGGAGAATCAGCATGAGTCTCAAGTATTGGAAGTTAACCAGTGTACTGCTTCAAATGTGTAACATCAAAACATATTTTAGACAACGAAAGTGGTCAGTTTAAGTGGATGCTATAATATAGAATATTTTAACCATTTTGCTAAGCTTTTGCACTCCTCTGTATTTCAAAAATGCAGTGAAACTATTATTTGTTGTACATGATACACCACTTATTGAAAAGTACACCAAGCTCACAATCTGTCTTGTATTTCACTTTTTCAGTCTAAACACTTTCCTAAAGCACAATGACTGACCCTCTGTTCTTGCCTACAACAGATTGAAGCAGAATTTGCTCAAGGTGACATCTGTTAACCTGAAAGGTTCCTCTATGCTGGGCTAGATCAGTATCTGGTGAGGTTCCTGGAGCTGTACAATGCAAAGAGTGGGATTGTTGGTCTGCAGAGGCTCACAAAAAGTCTTGCTGATGATGTGTCGTACTTTTTTTTCTTCCATGTCTCACACATTTGTTACTATCTTCTAGCCCATAATGTGTATTTGTATGGCTCTCATAACCACTAATCTGAACACCAAATATTCTCAGGAGGAGTCCTGTCTTTTTACTTTCACTTTTTTCTGTCTACCTGTCCCACCAGCTGTCTGTATCAGGGATTCCAGTTTGTAGGCGCAGATAATGTACTGCTATACATTGTTTTGAAATATTCCCAAACCAACTGCTACTGCAAAAAATTGAGGAAATAATTTATGAATAGCAATGAAATTGTGATTTCACCTTCCTTTTTCCTGTTCTCTTTTCAATGTCAACAAAATCAATGGTATTCAGACACAGGCAGCAGCTTGGAGGATCTGATAAGGCATGACCAAATTATAATATGAATTACATCATTAAACCGGCCTAAATCTGTTCAATGCTATTCCTGTTCTTGTCATGGAATCCAGACACAAACAGCTATGTTTTTTAACATTTTTTCATTTTAATCAGAGCTCCATACTGAAGAAGAGAACTGTTCTTCTACTGGGCCTTCCTTATTTTCTCAAGGAGGATCCTCATGCCTTTTCAAGACTGTGGAGGTAAGCACTGCTGACACCAGTAAAAACTGGCTGACCTTAATCAATAAAAATGGGATGGGACATGCCCTAACATGCCAAAACACACCTAGACATGTCCTTCAGAACAGGTGCAGCCCACCGTATAAGATGTGATGTACATTTGGTGAAATTCAGTTGTTCCTGCAGGACTGCTCATGCTTCTGACCTCTGTGCTGGAGGAATAAAGCATCCTGGACTCAACTTCTCTGATCTCCTGTGTTTGATTGACTCTGTGCATCCCCTCTGTGCACATGGCTGCGCAAGATGGTTAAATGAGCATCTGGTGTGTTATCTGCAAAGCCTATTTTTCCAAATGAATAATCTCAGCAGCTACAGCATTCAATATGAGTGTAACTGATCTAACATTAGGATTTTCTGCTGTCACATGTTGCTCAAAGTAAAATATGCCTATTCAATCTTATTAATAAACATCATACAGTGTTATAAACAACCTCCTCTCAGCTGCACTGAACCAACATACAGGTGCTGCTGCCTTGTTTGTAGGGGTTCAGTTTCACATGAATTGTGGACTGATAAGATATTCAAGTGATGCTGTATTTCAGATTGCTTGGGAAAATTGGATTTTCTGGTTTTTAGTTCATTTCAAAGTTGCACAACCTTCAAAGTCTAAGCACTGATTTTCAGCAAAAAAAAAAAAAAAAACAAAGCGGGCTGTATGTTCCTGGTTTGGGAAGCTGCCACGTCTGGTATGGTAACAGACAAAGTGCAATATTTCTTTGTGACTCAACAGATGCTCTGAGGAGTGTGTTGGCTTTGAAAGGTTAGTGAGATGAGGGAGTGAGAGCAAAGTGGCTAGCTGTGCTTCTGTGTCTTTCCCGACAAATATCAGCGGCTCTTGAGAGGAAGGAAGTCAGAATTGTGTCAAACAGGCGTGTTGAGGCAATCCATCTCGTTAGTTTCTCGTCCTGCTTTGGGTCAAGGTGAACCTGGAATATATTCTGGGTCAAGGGGAAGAGTGCCACCAGAGAGGCAAGGAAGGTTAGGTTCCTCTCCATCTATTTCAAATTGGCTTCCACTAACTACAGTCAGTCACAGGCATCGAAACCCTCACTGATTCTACATCCCTCTCACACGCACTCAATCTGAACTTCTGCTAGCTAATGCTAGCTGCACAGGAGGTCATCCAGGCAGGAGGGCATTTTATCAAAGTCATAGGCTTCAAACAAATGAAAAACTGGTCATCTGCCAAACCTGAAAGGTCATCTTGGTCCAGAAGAGGAGGCCCAAGGTGTAGGAAAGGCCCCAAGGACGAAGGGAGGGAGGGAAGGGATCTGGTCTTCTGTCTGCTAGAGAAGACTGGTGTATGGGGACAAAATGGGGAGAGAGTGGTAATGGAGACAGCTGAAGAGGAGGAAGGTGGAGCCAGGAGGGGCGGAGAAGAGGTCGTGCAGCTGGGATCTGTGAAGGAAAATGGAGTCAGCTAGTGAGTATCACTACATGGCCAACAGGCTGTTGTAGGGCAACTGAGTGGCTATGTTAACCAGTGTTATGGTGCTTGTTGCAATGAAGATCTTACTTCATATCTGACATTGTAGCAATGGATCAGGGCTTTAAATCAACAGTAGGATGGACACAAGTAAGTTTTTTGTTAAACAGTTTGGGTTAACTGTTAATCAGCCAAGTTGGAGTTATTTTGGCACTGAAACCGGGGACTCACCACAAATGTTATTCTACTACCAGGTTTTCCAAAGTAGTATTTTCCATGCAGTATGATGCCTCTTTTCTATGTTCCCAGCATGCTTTTTACATGAATAAGCTATTCGCAATGATTTGCAACTCCTTGTCATTTTCCCTCGTGGCTGAAGGAAAAGGAAGAGTTGTTTATTCTTTAAATAAGGTGTTAATTCAGATGCAGCCTTCTGTGCACACATACTTTGACAGGTACACTGGAACCAGCCTACAGTGTAAATTATATGCACCTCAAAGGTCAGGTTTAAAGAAAATCAGTTCACATCAGCACTGAAATAAAGTTGGAGTGACATTTACTTAAAAAAAGCTTGGCATGTTTTTGCACTCAGAAAGTGCTTGTAATCTTTACTCTGGGTGTTTTAAGTAATATTTACTTACTAGAACCAGTTATTTTCATGACAACTACCTAAGTAAATTGCTCTGGAAATACCTATAGATTGTAACTTTCACACAGATTACTATTGCATCTAAATACAAAACCCAAGTAAACATTGCTGGTGTTTGTCTGTTTTTTTTTTTACTAACCTTTTGTTTGTTATATTCTATGTAATTATTAAGTAAGATTTATTATGAATGTATTACTTTGTACGTACTATTATTTGGATTTAATTAAATATGTTTAGTAATTTATTTAAATACTGTAATATTTACCAAAAAATACATATTTGCTGCCAAGGGATGTTTGAAGGATATGCTTTTATTTAACACTTGAAACGGAATAGATATATTTAAAATATCTACAAATTATTATAAGCACAAACATAAAATGTGGTCAACTGACTTTTGCTTGCTTCTTAATTCTAAATTTTAGAATAGTAACATCAACTCTGTCCATTAACACTGGCAATCACTGTCAGAATGACACAAAATGCAAACAAAATTCTTCATTCTGTACAAAAGCTCACACCAAGTTTCTTGTGGTGAGACTGGTTCTTCAAAAATTTCAAAGATGTTGAGAACAAAACGACTATATCAACTGTCCATCAGCACATGTAATTGTCAAAATCACTGACAAAATGCAAACAAAAACTGTTTGTGCTGGATATCAACACTGGAACACTCACGCTAAAAGTTTCTTGTGGAGAGACTGGACCTTTGCTGACATTTTCAGGATGTCAAGCTCAAGAAACAGCTTCTGAAATACTTCAAATGTATATTTCAGTTTCAGCGGGTAATGTAAGTTGACAGCACAGATGACACCCATAAGCAGAAGGCAAGCATTTGTCACACTTCTGCAGTCGTCCAGAACTTCTGTCCCCTCAATGATGACCAACACATACACTCTTAACCCGAATTGGTTGACTTTACTACTTAAATCACAAGGAAACCCGTTGCCTTATACCACTTTAGTTTTTACACAAGCTAAAATTAAATATGTCGAGTTGTATTAACAGGGAACCTTAACTTTTTTACATATGCTGAAACTTAATGTGTCGAGTTGTATAAACATGGAACCTTATCTTTTTATACAAGCTTAAACTAAATATGTTTAGTTATATTAACATAGAACCTCAAGTTTAGTATATTAATTAGTAGTTTGTACTCAAAATCATTATATAAAACTAGCTATTATGACGTTATTGCTACTTATCATTTATTACAACTACTGTATTTTCCTCTAATTTAATTAACTTTTTATTGCATAAAACAGTGTTTCATTTAGATTGGATGGAAAAAAGAGACACCTTTAAATGCTCCAATGCATTTTATTTTTAAGAAAAATGGCAAAACACAGCCAATCTTGTTATCACAAACTTATCATGTCAACATTAACACATTAAAACTTAAAATGATTATTCCGGAAAAGGTTAAATCATTCAAACAATAACATGCAATGGTGTTGAATGTGTCTGTGTTGAGTGTGTCTATCTTGAGCATTACATGTGTCCGTTGTGTGGGTGTTGTCCAAGCCTGTGTTTGTGTGGGTGTTGAGGGTGTCTTCGTTGTTTGTGTGTGGGTGTTGTTGAATGTCCAAATTTGCAAGAAAAAAACATGGATGATTCCTGAGATAGAAGTGTTAAATCCATAAAGAAAATTTACAAGAAACCTCCACTCAAGTGAACAAGAAATTGCAAACAGGATCTGTTTCATCTGCCTAAATGAAGTGAGGCCAGAGCATGAACCAACAGACTATCATATCAATTCCATCCACACAGACTGAACAAGAACTGAAACAATTATGTCCTATGCCTTTCTGCTACAACTTCTCTCAATACTAATGGTCACACAAGTCACATCCTTCAGCACGCTTCCTACAGCATTTGTGTGTGTATGTGTGTCAGTTTTGTTTGTGTGCACATGTTGTACATGTCTGTGTTGTTTGTGTGTGTTGTGTATGGGTGTGGTATGTGTCTGTGTTGTGTGTGCATGTGTGTACTGTGTTCTTATTTGGGTGTTGAACATGTCTGTTGTTTGTGTATGTGTCCATGTTTTATGGGTGGGTGGATGTCTGCTTGTTTTACAGAAAATAAACATTGTTCCAAACAGGTCACTACATTGTGAGCTGATTTTTCAAAGACTGCAGCTTTGGCTTTAGGTCAGTGTGGCCTAACAAGAGCCATACCTGTTGGATGAACTGAAATGTGTGCTTCATAGTCTTAGGATAGTTAAGATGGAGTGCATCACACGTGAGTCCAAAGAGAATGCACTTTGCTTTTGGCAGATCTGGAATGTTGTCCATCGACTTATCCTTCAATAAAGATTTTCACTGAGGTTTGGCTGAGATGCTGGGAAGATGTGAGCACAGCACCTTCACGCTCAATGAGAAGTATCCCAATATCAAGCTCACCAAGAGAATCATCATCGTATTCCTTAAAAAAGAATAGAGCACACTCAGATTAGATGTTTCATTTGAAAAACAACTTTAATTAATACAAGTGTATCATGGTGAAAAATAAAATAATGGTGAAAGTTATGAAAGAGCTTACTTACAATGCCTGATTTGAAGAAGTTTGTGGGGTCGTCCCCAAGGATGATAGGAAGCCCTCTGAGCACCTGTGTCTGGATCGCAGTTGGCTCTGTAGTCTTTGGGAATCAAACACAGGATCACAAGTTAAAAAACAAAAACAATACTAAATACATAATGTAAGATCAAAGGTAAGATCAAATGTGGGCCTACATTGGTCTGTTGAGAAATCTGTGTCAACAGCTGTCCAACATTCCCTCTCTTGGATCAAAATAACTCGAGGAGACGAGGACTGTGCCGATCTATGCTCTCATAGAATTCCTGCTTTAGGTTTTTGCCCACGATCCTGCTGAACTCCATGAATACCTGAAAATACAGAGAACAAAAATAAAATAAAAACTTAGATCAACTGAACTATACAAGACAACTAAGCCATCAGGAAAGTAGTAATGTAGATATTATTATTAGTTATCTTCTTTTTCTTGAACATACCTAATCTTCAGTGAAAAGGGCTGGCCAACATTTCACCATCGTGCTTATGGCAGGTTCCAACTCCACTACTTCTTTCCTTCTCAGAGCAAATGTCTGATCCATCTTCTGTTTCACAAGAAGTCCATTTGGTGTTCTTTTCTTCATTTCATCAACCAAGTCTTTGCAGGCCCTCTCAAGGGCTGCCTGATCAATCAAACTGGTTGTCCTGCTCCTCGCTTACCTGCATTAACTGCAACCGAGGCATCCTGATTGCCTACGCTTTGTTCTATAATTGCTAGATGATCATCTTAATATGGTCATGATGATCATCAAATACCTGATAGTCTTTTATCAGCTCCTCTCCACTCTCTCCGAGATACTCCACCAAGCAACGGAAAATTATATCCCTTCTGTCTTCAACCGGATGCTATTAAAGACAAGAAGAAAATTTATTGCAGAGAACAATACATAACGTAGCATAATGGAATTTCTTAACGTGTGTTGAGACTAGAGTCAATGTCTGGTGCATGTCATAAACTGTGGGAAGTGCATAAACTGCAAATTGTGGCCACAGTGACAGGATAAGGAGAACAGTTTCAGCCAACACAGACACTGATCAAAATAAATAAAATAGTGATACATTCTCAGTGTGTATGAACTTATCATAGATTTTGTAATTAAAATCATGTGAAATATTACATCATTCAATGAGTCCAACATTGGTCTAATTTTAGTCCCTGCAGTCCCGCCCTTCCTCCAAAATATTTCGTGGAGTTTGGTGGCATACCTGTCCAATCTGGACAAAAAAAGTTCGCTCCAGATGTATTGTGGTTATTCTTTTAAACTCTTCTTTGATCTGAAATGAGATAAATACACATAATCATGTTTAAGATGACTCAACAGAACTCACATACAATTAGTTGCTGCATGAACAAGGATAGGAATTGGATTTACCTGATTTTCACAGAACAGAGAAGGCCATCTCTCAAGAGGTCTTGAACTATGGAGCAGTGTTCAACAACCTCTGTTCTTCTCACAGCGAAAGACTTCTCCATTTTCTCATTAATTACCCTCTCATTGTTCTTCTTCTTTATTTCCTTCAGCAAATCTAGTCTCTCCTTCTCTAAGGATTCCTCAGTCTCGCCTAATGGCTGTGGTGGCAGGTAGTTGGCTTAAGCTTTTTTTGGCCTTTTAAAGCCTTTAAGGGAACCCTCATCACTAGAGCATCGTCTCTTCAGTGTGTTCACCTCGAGCTCTGGAATGGCTAATTGGCGACCTCTTAACTTTGCCCTGTAGTTGCCCATTTTATACTTCATCATCTGTTGCCAACCATATAAGCCATTAAAAGACCCTGGCTCTTTGAGGCATGGGTATTTCTCTACCAAGGCTTCAGCAACAGCTAAAATCTGGACACCAGTTGGATATGTTGTGAAGCCAAATATTGTCTCTGCTAGCTTTTCAAGAATACTACTTGTTACTCTTGGATTGTTCAACAGTGTGCCATCATTTTCATAAGCTTGCATTCCTGCTTCCAGTGCAAGGTCTACATCATAAGAAAGCGCTGGTATTAAACTTAAGTGGCCATGGCTTAGACCTGTATGATAGTCCACACTCATCTGAGGAGGAAAGCAGGATCGTGTCAGATGAGGTGGAGCTTGCATCAGTAGATTGTGGAACTGGGGATTCGACTTCTGACATGCCACAGGGATGAGATTCAAGACTGCTGGCAATAGTAGTTTGAGGTAGCTTTATCTTGTACTTCCTCAATTGAGGTCAAAGTGAAGAACTGACCGTCGAAATCCATGTCCTGGTACATAACAGTGAATGATCCTGTGATATCAAATGTCTCTCAAAGAACATCAGTGAGGTCCTGAAGTGTGCTTGGGATGCTTGCAGGTAAAACTATTTTGCAGATGTCATCCTCCCCAAAATGATTAGCAGTTTTGCTGTGGTTGCCATATCAACAGGAAGAAGCTGCATCAAAAACAGAGAGAAATACACAGACAGAAACATATTAATTCACAAAGTTCTCTCCTCATTCTTAACTCTTTGAGCCCGAAGGTCCCCCAATTGGGGTCTATTGCGATAATACAGGGTTAAAAGGATAGGCAAACGTGGTGCCAGTTGTCAGGCGTCTTCCTGCAAGAGTGTATGGAGCCAACGGATAAAAATCTTTCAGCTCTCTTTGCTCAAGTAACTGCACACTCCCTGTGTTCTCCAGCTCATAACTCCTAAGGTGTTCATTGTACCATGTATTTTGTTGTCTTACAAAAAATTTGTCACAAATCACCATTATCTACAAAACTTCAGAAAAATCAGGCAATCCTGCAGTGGAGCCACAACACAACAACATTCCCACTGCATAGTTGGTGCCCAAAAAGCACACATTATTGGCAACATGCACAGCCGTAACAGCAGGGAATCTGCATTTCACCAGGTCTTTTAGATCATCTTTAAGCACATCTAAAGAGACCTCTGTTGTTTTTGTGACTGCAAGTGATGGTTTGGCAGCATGTGATTGGTGGTATGAAACCATGAGCTGGTGCTTATTTGCAAGGGACAGCAAGATATTCCTGAAACAACCAGTGTGCCTGACCACTCTCTTGAAAAAGCTGTGTTTAGCCTCAAATCTCATTGTCCAGAGGGGGCGGCTACAGGGCCAAATTCTCGAATGAGCTGAGGATAGTGCTCAAGGAAATGGTGCTTGGGAATGAGCTTTTGTTGGAATCTGCTTCGATGTTTTGAAATGATGCTGTCAAGATAATAAATGCTTTCTTCTGTATGGACTGGAGACATGACAAGGTCCACAATGTCTTTCAATGTCATCAGCATCTGCCATACAGGCTCTTGTTCAGGTACTTTTAAACCTATCATCAGAGGCAGAAGACGCAACAAGCAGCAATTTTCATGTGCATTGCCCCCTACTGATTTTCGAGTTGAAAAGTTAGCAAGAATGAGATGAGGGCGATTTGTTTTATCACTCCACTTGTATGGGAAATTGCAAATTGCATTATTGAGTTCCATGTGAGAAAAATATTTTTTCTTGATCAAGATATCAAAAGCCAAAAACCAGTTCCACTGGAACAATGCCCTCAGAACATCATGTAAAACATCTGGAGGGTAACCAGATGTCACATGAAAATGTTGAAGTTTTTTCTGACAATGCACACATTTCTTTTTACACCATAGCAAGGAGTATGATTTGGACTAGACAGAGCTGTCTGTACATGCAGTGTGTGCTGATCTTTAGTTCTTTGATGAAAAGATCCAGATCTCACTTCATCAGACTGAAAGTTGGATCGCTCCCCAACACAAAACCGGCAGACATATGGCCCTGTGAAGCTTTCGACAAATCCTGCCACAGAATGGGCCCCCAAATTATCTGCCACCACACTGACCACGGTCCCTTTAATGGCCTTCCCTAACGCCGGAACCAAATTACCGTCTTTCTCCAAGCTTTGGATATCTGTTAATAGTGGCTCTAAAACTCTCTGGAATCCAAACTGCTTGGTGTCTTCAGCCTTAAACAGAACTGCTAGATAGATTCATGCCAATGTGGAACGTAACTGCACTGGAATGTTTCCCAACACCCAATATACAGCGGTGACTTTGTGCTTTTTTCCAGATGTCCCAAGAGGATTACATACCTCAAAGTCATCAATGTACAGGATGTGACTCACTCTGTCCTCATTTTTTGGATAGTGAGATCCATCATGAAATGTCTGGTTCTTGAAATTATTTTTTCACATTCAAATGTATTTTCTTGAAAAGTCTCACTTAGGACCTGCACCAAGGGGGCAATATTGGGACATACTGGAATGTTTTGCCCTTTTTTTTAATCAAGAATGTGTTCTTCTGGTTCAGCAACAACAAAATGCTTCTTCATGAATTCTCTTCTCTTGTATGAAGTTGTGAAAGGCCCATCTTTCCCAAAGGCAGTACTTATAGGGTGTGTCTCACAAATACCTTTCACCAAGTCTGAGACAATGGCTGGATCCAGAGCATAGTTATGGCTTTTCAAGGTGGACTCCACCACATCTCTTAAAAGTGGACCAGATGCACAGGTAGATATAAACTGAAGCTCATCCACTATTTCATCAATGCATTTGTTTGGGACATTGTACATGCTTTCCAACTTAAAAAAAGAGATAGCCAAATTTCTTTTTTATATCTTGAGACAACTCCTGTGTTTCCCCACCCCAAAGGTCAAAGCTCTCTTCCACACAGGTCTCATCCTGAGCAAAAATGGGTTCAGAAGGTTGGCTTTTTAATACTTCAGTTTTAAAATCCTCAAAGCTGTGTGAATTGTGTTTTCTGTGTCTATGGCTAGCAAATGTGGAATAAATATTAGTACTGAAGTTGCAGTTTTTGAAGACACATGCAACTACCTCAAACTTTCTTAAGTTCTTAAGAAGACAAGCAAATGGTCCACTTTGTGTTACCATCACCATATGTCGAGACAAATGGGTGTGAAGGGCATTAAATGTTTTAAATGAGCAAGGGCAATCAGTGTGAAGACAAGGGACTGACTGGCTGCGACCACCCTTTCTATGTTTTAGTCTGTAGTGTTTTAACAATCCCAACCTTTTCTCTGACTCAAAATGACATATCTTACACATCCATCTCATTTTGTGGCACCTGATACAAATTAAACATATAAAATTAAACCAAACTGTCATACATTATGAAATTCTGTGACAAATTAAACCTAACTGATTTGATCTTACCTTGTCAGCCGTGGAGTCCAAATTTGCAATCACAAGTCCTGTGAACAGTGTCCAATGTTCTGTAAAGAAAAAAAGGTTATTTATATGATTTTTACAGAGCCCCTCTGGTGACATTGGATAAAAAAAAAATAATGCGTGTACGAGATAATAAAGCGAGGCCACGGGATCGTAACTGATGCGGCCACGAAATATTTACTATCTCGTGGCCTCGCATAATTGAAGTAATAATTACAAAGGCGAAAAAAACATTTCTAGGAGGGAAAAAGAAAAGGAACCCCACCAGAGACCTCCACTTTAGCATTATTGACAGATCACAGTGTTTTACAGAGCAACATTTAAAAAGTCCTCAGTAAGTTTTACCATGGTAATGACTTACTTTATCACCAGAAGCTTCTGCTCTGGGTTCAGCTATTCAGAATTCTTCCGCAACACACCATTGTCGTTTCCTCCACTGTGATGGTCGATTTTCTCCAGAGCATCCAACAGGTTGGCTGGTCTCCTCTGACTCTTCTGCACCTCACATTCATACTGAGTAAAAGATCCTGGGTATCCCATTGGCTCCAGTGTGTTCATCTGATCACAAAGACCAAACAAGAGGTTAAAAACACATTAAGGATTAACTTCTCCTCTGTGAACTGTTTCAGGATTTGAAGGAGTCATGGAAACATTCCTTTATATTGGCCTGAGGAGGCCACTCCACCTCTAGACTGGTCTGACTCATAGAAAATCCCACCTCTGAACTGCACCTGAGCTCTGCTTCACTTGCTGAATGTGCCTTGAGTTTCTGTCCCACACTGAGCTGAGTGCAGAGCGAGCTCCTGTCCCAGGAAATAAGGAGCTGAGAACATAGACTGTGGCTCCAAATTCATTTAGTAAATCTGGCCCTTGATGTACAATGAAGCACTGTTTTTCCATATTTGTTATGATTGCTATTGTTACACTTCTCTGAAAGACAGACACCTCCTGTGAGAGAGGTCTATCGCTCATTTAAGAGACATTTATTCTGGTATACAACACTACAAGAAAAATATGAAATATATGTGGGTCCAGTTGGTTTCATCATCCTGGAGGACACTGTCCTGAGACTTGTCCTGTAACTTGCCCTCAAGGACTTGAGACCTGAGTTGGACCAACTGGGACAAGAATTAGTGTGCAGAGAGATAAGACAGTTGATGGGTGTACTATATATTTACCCAACTGTTGCCAAGCCACACCAAAACTGCCAACTGACCTCAACTACACCAGGACATTGAGTCAGTTGATCTTTTTTGTGAACTGTATTCATGTTAGGACCCACCATTTTATTTGCAACCCTGAAGAACTGAGAAACGTCATGGACCACATTTCCAAAGCCTTCATAAAGCCGCACATAAGGCCTAACCCATGATGGAAGCTGAGCCCGGGCATCAGAGGACTTAAACCTGTGGGAGAAGTCACACGTTGTTTTATTTTAATCACCTTCATCATTGTGGAACAGATCAGTTCTTTCTGAATGATGTTAGTAAAGCTAAAAGTTTGTTTAATTACTCCACAGATTTTACACTTTAAGTTCAGGTTACTTGTCACAAGACTAGAATTATTAGTTAACTTTAGAAGTTAAAACTTATTTCATGCATTTTCCTGATTGCTGGTTGCTGATCTGTTACAAAACTGCAAAAGAAAAATATAATAACAGCATCCACAAACAGTCCTACTTTAATCAAATCTTTTAATAACACAATAGCAACATTAACAGAGTTTTTGTTGCCGATGACAACTGACAATTTTTTTCTGGCACGCTCTCTTAACTATACAAATAAATGGCTCCTTACAGCCTGATGAAAGCCACCTGTTAATGAGGAGGTGCTTGCTTGTGAGATTTCATTGTTTGCATAATTAATACCTGTAAAACTGCTCGTTTTGAGAGCCTGGGTCATTCAAAAAACATTACCAAAGAGTAAAAAGAAAGAGTAGAGCTGCCTGAAATCTGCAGACAAAAAAAATAAATAAAATGATTTAGGTGTGTCAGGTGTCATATGAGAGGACCTGAAACTGTTAGAAATTATTAATATACATGGATGTATGTTGATGATCCTCATACATAAATCATTCAAGTTTAAAATCAAAAGATATTAAGTTCACTGTGATGAGAAAAGCTGGAAATTATTATTCCCACAGTGGAAGAAAATGAGCGAACGCTTGGCGTTTTAGTTGAAGTAGTTTTCTGTCGACTAACACACTGTTTCAGCTCTACTTCTCTTAAATCCCTTTTATGTGCCACTTCAGGATGGAGATGTTTGTACAGGGAAGACACAGACAACCACGCTAAGACTGAACCAAGAAAACATCATCAAGTCTTTTCAGTAAGCAGTTTCTCTCACTTCAGCCCAGGAGCTTTCTTCCTGTTCATCTCATCCAAGAACTGCATCTTCAGGATGACTCGAGGGTCCAACTTTGGAAGGAAGGGAAGGCCGGGAATGATGACATCCCGACCAAAGGTGTCTGCAAAATCCAGACCCTCACTAGCCTGGCACAGGAATACATTAACCGAAGTTCATTTCTAGATGGATGCATATTTGTAATGTTACAGCTGATGTAAAGGAAATTACAACTCATATGCAAACAGGGGGGTTCCTGTCAAACCTGCATAGATGTAATAGCAATAGAAAGTTACTGGATTGTGGGTGCAACAGAGGGATTTTGACAATAGCAAAGTGAAATGACTTCCAGTAATGAAGCCAAAAACTAAACATTTAGCCTGATGGCGACACAAGAGAAGAGGTGATGGGGACATTGAAGACATTCTGTCTTTTGGATATAAAAAGATAGGTGCCAAGGTAAAAGAGTATATTCTGAAACATTTCTCCAGACTCCATGAAACCATAACAACCTCACTTTCCCTCGACACACAGCAAAGAAGGATCCCCCTTTGGATGCTGGATCGTTGACTTTGTTATAAAATCCGTCCACAACCTAAGAACAGACAGAGATCAGATATTGTTACCAACTCACACCATGTCCAGCTCATGAAATACTGTGAGACCTGTAAAGGTCTGGAAACCTGGACATTGTCTAAAGAGTGGTTTCATAGCCATGCATACAGATATTTAACCACACTCACCTCAGTGAAGGTGCCCTTTCCTTTAGTTTCAACAAACATGGGCTTTATGCTGTCAATGCAATCTGCACGTCCATTAGCCTAATGAGAGAGAACACACATACTGTGGCCGATACTTCAACATTCAATTCAGAAATCATTTGGAACATCTCTAATACATAAATCAACAAAAATACAACACGATAAAAGCAATATGTTTTCCTGAGAGCCACATTTCCACTTGCTCTCCAGAATTCCAGGGTTTTTTCCATTAAAGGGAAGGAGGGAAAAACACTCAGAGACCACGAGGAACCACACGGCTCAGGTTGGCTGAGGAGAGAACACAATAAGAAAGGATCAAGGAACTTTTATTGTCATACCAGTACATTTACATGTTATGGCACGAAATTAGTACTCAGGTCCCAGTTTAAGCCATCAAGAACAAGATGTAAAGAGTGAAGATATAAATATAAACATAAAGGCAATAAAAATCTACACAACAGAGCAAAATATAAACATATAAACAATAAAATAAAATAAAATAAGGAAGCCAAGATTAGCATGTGCATAAATATGCATGTGCAAGAAGGAGGTAGTAGTAGTGCAAAGAGGTAGTTCATATATTGCACCTATATGAACATGTTGGTCTGAGGTGGTGGGCAGGCTGTCCCCCACAGTCCTCTGTGCAGCCTTTAGCACCCTCTGCAGAGCCTTCCTCTCAGCAGCAGAGCAGCTGCCATGCCACACAGTGATGCAGGTGCAGAGGACGCTCTCCAGCATCCCTAGCTTTCAACAGAGCTAGGAGAAAGATATTCATATGAGGATGATGACAGAAATAATGAAGAATAAAAAGATTTCCATACAGTACACGTAGTATATTGTTTGACCTTACCAACAGTTTTGCCTAAAGATGCCATGTTTTCAGGAACAAACCTGTCACAGAAGGAAAGATCAGCAGTTTTAAATTAATAATTGTCATTGTAAGTAAGTTAAATTGTTTTAATATGAAAATGTTTAAATATTACACTTCTCCAAAGGCAGAGTCCCATCAGGACATTACATGAGATGTAAGAGTAAACCCTGATGTAATAAAATAAACCCAACACATCAGATATAGTTGGTTTATGAGAACACGGACCTTCCTGTGTGAAAGACAGCTGGACTTCAGAAAGCTCAGCAAAAGATGAGCTGAATGGTGCTATGATGACTTTTCACACCAGGACATTGAACTCCATCACAAGACAGATTACAAAAGAATGTGTACATCTGTCCAATCAATGGACATGATTAAAAGTGTAGAAGCTTTTCTGAAGAAGACAATACCGTTGAATAGAACAGAATAATGAAGACTAGAACGTAGAAGAGAATTCTAATTCAATTTTATTTATATAGCATCTTCAGCAATCAAAATTGTCTCAAAGCGCTGTACAGAGTCTGCAACAGCCTTTTCAAGAATTTTAGAAGTAAAGGGGAGACTGGATATAGGTTTATAGTTTGCTGAAGTGCCAGGGTCAAGAGAAGTGGTAGATTGCTGCCACTCCTACTTCTCTGCCTGTGCCTCGAGGAATGTGATAATTAATATGACTAGCAGGGGTTGACTCAGTTTGACATATTCTTCCTCCTGCAGCCAGGTCTCAGTAAGACAGAATAAATCAATCTGCTGATCCATTATCAAATGATTTACTAACAGAGATTTAGACAAGAGAGATCTAACGTTTAATAGCCCACATCTAATTGTGTTTTTATTTTTTTAAGGTTTTTATGAATAACACCTCTTGCCTGATTTGGTTTATTCACTTTTTGTTGACGGGGAGCAGACACAGTCTCTATAGGATAAAGGGAATTGTTGGAATGGTAGGAATCATGGGAGGGTGACAGCTCTAGAGTAACTGCAGAGAAGCGGCAACTCTGCCTCCTGGTCTCATGACTTTGGTTGTCTAATAAAATCTGCCATATTTCTAGATATGAGAGCTGCACCATCCAAAGTGGGATGGATGCCGTCTCTCCTAATCAGACCAGGTTTTCCCCAAAAAGTTTTCCAGTTGTCTATGAAGGCCACGTCGTTTGCTGGACACCACCTAGACAGCCAGCGACGGAATGATGACATGCGGCTAAACGTGTCATCACTGGTCAAATCGGGCAGGGGTCCAGAGAAAACTACGGAATCTGACATTGTTTTGGCATAGTTACACACCGATTCCACATTAATTTAAGTGACCTCCGATTGCCGTAATCGGGTGTCATTACCGTCGACGTGAATAACAATCTTACCAAATCTATGTTTATCCTTAGCCAGCAGTTTTAAATACGGTTCAACGTCGCCCGCTCTGGCCCCAGGAATGCATTTAACTATGGTCGCTGGAGTCTGTAACTTCACATTTGGCTAAATGGAGCTGCCAGTCAGCAGAGTTTTTTCCTCAGCGGGTGTGTCGCTGATTGGGGAAAATCTGTTTGAAACGTGAAGCGGTTGCTGGTGAACCACGGGCCGTTGTTTCAGGCTGTTTCCTTCGGACTGCCACCCAGCCGCCCTGGCTTCCCGGCTGCTCGGGAGCTGGCAGGGAACCGATAACAGGAGCTAAAGTAGCAGCAGGAGAGACAGCAGGAGAGAGAGAAGCCATTGCTAACAGCTAAGCTAGCGGACCAGAGATAGAGCGATTATATTATAGTGTTAAATCCCAAGGGGCCCGTACACAACAGATGTTCAACTGAAGCAATATACGTGTGCAAGAATTCAGAGATTAACCACAGAGCACGGCAAAGTTAATCATGGTGGAGGTCTGACGTTACTGATGTCTGACGTCATCTGTGGGTCATTGAGCTCGATCTGTAAGAGCCAATCAGAGAGCAGTATCAATGAACAGGTAGGACAGGCGAACCGATCCTATATAAACCCAGTCAGGTGTCTGGATCAGAAGAAGCAGGTTCTCAACATGCGGCCCCCAGCAGACTGCTGAGGGACGGATTCAGTACGAGCAACTTTTCATCACTTCCAGCAGAAAGACAAGGTAAACGCAGACCTCACCTGTGGGTCTGGTGTGTGCAGTGGATCTCACCTGTCAGTCCGATGAATCAGATCACACTGATCCTGGTCCTGGGTGGTCCACATCAGGACATCAGGTCTGTGCTTCCTGCTGAGGTGTAAAACTACAAAAAGTAAATAAAGACTTTGTTGCCTACTCACCTGCTTCATTCACTCTTAACTTTTCATCACTAACAGCACTGTGTTAGTACAGCGCTGTGTTAGTACAGGAAATTCATCTGCAACAAATGAGTAATTAACTAATTATTTAAATCATGTTTCAGATGTTCTGAGGTTTTATCCAGTTAGATGGGACTTCGCTGTTTGTCACATGACAGGAAATGAAAATCTTCACCGTTTGAACTGCTGTTAACACATTTCATACTGGGATCGATCAACAAAATGAGCATCACACTATCAATAATGAAATGAATCCTTAATTGCAATGATATTTTTGATTTGTTATGTTGATTAAAGGGTCAGTTCGTCTAAATGACATTTCTTCTTCCAAACCTCCACCACCATTAGGTTAATGGTGAGTTAAAAGAGTTGAAACATCACTGTCTACAAGCTCCTGCTGTAAAATCGGTCTCCACTGAGTAAATGATAAATGCTTTTACACGACCGGACACAGTCACACACCGACGGGCACTTTGTGTCTGATGGGTTATTCAGACCGGCACCGCAGAGCAAACTAACCTGCCCCCTGCTGAGCCCTGAGGAGCAGAGCCTACGCCTGTGACCTGGAGTTAACCGGTGATAACAAACACACTCACCTGAGGGGCCAACAATGTACTCTGAAATAGAACTTTGTTCTGGATAAGACGAACAATAAAGATTTGTTTGTCCTAATGTCGGAGAAGCTAACAGCAACGGGAGCGGGGTAACTAAGATCCGTGTTGTAACTAAACACGATTCATTTTAACTGCCCGCACAGACCTTTGGTCCCTCACAGTCACCGGACCCCGGTTCAGTTTTCACGGATCCATCAGGGACAGCTTGTCCAGGCTGAGTCAGTCCAGAGAGGGGACCGGCTGCTGTGGGGAAGCAGATTAGCATGTTAGCCCAGCTAAATTCCAGTGCCTTAGTTGGTAGGAAGTTTGTGCAGTTAGTTTTAGCTTCGGGTGAAAACCCCGCCGCAGCACAGTTACCGGACTCAGGGCTCTCAAGTCTCACGCATTGAACGTAACAGTCGCGCTTTTCGGTCTTTTGTCACGCACTACCGCTATACATTGTATTTTGCTGAGAGAAAAGAGAAAAAAAAAACGGTAAATTTCTCTCGTGCGTCGTTGCTATGGAACCGGGAGGAATCGAGCACGTCTCCTATGGAGCTGAACCTGTCACATACCTGTCAATCAAAAAAGGAAAGGGGCGGGCTAAGATAACGCAACAAGCAATGAAAAAATAACATCCCAAAACAATGCTGTTGGGGGGTGGTTTTTTTGGGAGGGGGGATCACTCTTGCCTGCATTCAAAACTTGAGAGCCCTATCAGTGAATACGCTCATTACCGCCACCTACTGTTCATATAGCCCCACTGACATTTCCACTCCAGGACAGAGCAGAGCCGCAAGCCTATCTTCCATGGTTTCCCCATTTCTGTTATTTTTGCGGTCAAATGTTACTGTATTGACTTCCACAGTCAAGTACTGCTGCACAGTATCCAAGACCATTGTCTGGAAAGAAAACTGTTGATCCCATCTTTTAGCAAGCTCTGTTGCCACTCCAAAGATTGTGCTTTCTGTTCTTCCTGTTGGTGAGGAGGATTTATTAATTTT
>CM028883.1:27850546-27896913 GCA_016801885.1 Toxotes chatareus | reverse complement strand
TGTGAATTTTGTGTTTGTTTCTTCAGGTGGAAGTGGGATTTGGGAAGTGGAGGAGAAGGAGTCATTTTCTCACATTTCTGATGCTTAATGACAACTTAAAATAGAGGAAAGACAACAGACCCATGTTGTAAATAAGTATTTTAGAGACACAAAGTAGAGGTAAAAGCATTTTTCCCATACCATGGCGGACCTCCTGACCTGAAACTCTGTGAGTGTTTGTGTTATTTTCTGCAGATGCGAGCCATCAAATATTCTGCAAAGGGAGGAGGAGGACCGTGGCACACAGGAGCATCTACAGATCATGTTTGCATAAAGCACATCATGTTTGCATAAAGCATCCCATGTTCCCATGAAATATTCCATGTTTCCATAAAAGCATACTTATTTATTTGACACCATCTTGTTTTTTTTGAGGGAGGGAGGGATGATGAGGGGTTTTCCCAGGGGCGTGGACCAAGGGGGGTGTGTGACGTCAGACTAGGGGCAGGGTCACGTGGGTCCTGTGGCGGGAAGGGAGGGGTCAACTGGCGGTCAACTTGGGGGGTCAGGGGTCATAAATTATCTTGACAGAAGGGTGTACTCTATTCTCTCTTGTGACATGTTTAAAAACTGAACAAGCATTGAGAGAAGCTGCACTGTACTAGGAAAGCACAATAGACCAACCCCCATACAACAAGTTTCCTCACTGTACAGTTCACATATTCTGGTTTCGACTTTAAAACTCAGCATAATAGACGTTTTCACAGAAGGCATTTTGACATGTCACAATAGGAAATGCACAGGTAAAACTATTAAAACTAATGTTGGCTGAATTCCATTTAGCTGCTTCAGTTTCAGAATGCTGGTAGTGTGCCTGTGCCTGCTCACTGCCACATTGTCACAACTTATCAGAGCACTAAACTATAACTGAGTCAACGTTTATATCATTTGTAATACCTGTTTTCCGACTACAAGTCGAAATGTCCCAAAAACCTGTTAAGCTTTATGACATTCTGATTTTTTAAAAAAGCACCATTTACTTTGTAAATATTACAATTTTGTTGACCATAAATATAGCAAATCATTTTTTGTAGATAATGAGTTGCAAGGAAAAGCATTTTTTTCTATAGCATATAATACGAAAATATGTGCTTAAATTTAAGCATTTGTCCTAAATATATTTTGTATTTGCTTTATTTGACAAGCATGTTCATTTTTGGTCATTTGTGTCCTTTATCTATTGGGTCATCAGAAACAAAACAGAATAAATAACACAAGACAAATGACAAAAAGTTTAGTTTTAAAGGTTTAATCAGTTTTTAAAAACACAATCAAATATCTGTGGCAGCCTGGAAAATCCAGTGAGTTCTGTCCAGCGAGCACAATCTTTGGAGTGGCAACAGAGCTTGCTAAAAGATGGGATCAACAGTTTTCTTTCCAGACAATGGTCTTGGATACTGTGCAGCAGTACTTTACATCACCTCAGACAAAAATAAATAAATACATTTGACTGTGGAAGTCAATACAGTAACATTTGACCGCAAAAATAACAGAAATGGGGAAACCATGGAAGATAAGCTCCGGCTCTGCTCTGTCCTGGAGTGGAAATGTCAGTGGGGCTATATGAACAGTAGGTGGCGGTAATGAGCGTATTCACTGATAGGGCTCTCAAGTTTTGAATGCAGGCAAGAGTGGTCCCCCCCCCAAAAAAAAAAACACCCCCCAGCATTGTTTTGGGATGTTATTTTTTCATTGCTTGTTGCGTTATCTTAGCCCGCCCCTTTCCTTTTTAGATTGACAGGTAAGTGACAGGCTCAACTCCATAGGAGACGTGCTCGATTCCTCCCGGTTCCATAGCAACGACGCACGAAAGAAATTTACCGTTTTTTTTTCTTTTCTCTCAGCAAAATACAATGTATAGCAGTAGTGCGTGACAAAAGACCGAAAAGCGTGACTGTTACGCTCAATGCGTGAGACTTGAGAGCCCTGAGTCCGGTAACTGTGCTGCCGCGGGGTTTTCACCCGAAGCTAAAACTAACTGCACAAACTTCCTACCAACTAAGGCACTGGAATTTAGCTGGGCTAACATGCTAATCTGCTTCCCCACAGCAGCCGGTCCCCTCTCTGGACTGACTCAACCCGGACAAGCTGTCCCTGATGGATCCGTGAAAACTGAACCGGGGTCCAGTGACTGTGAGGGACCAAAGGTCTGTGCGGGCAGTTAAAACGAATCGTGTTTAGTTACAACACGGATCTTAGTTACCCCGCACCCGTCGCTGTTAGCTTCTCCGACATTAGGCAAACAAATCTTTATTGTTCGTCTTATCCAGAACAAAGTTCTATTTCAGAGTACATTGTTGGCCCCTCAGGTGAGCGTGTTTGTTATCACCGGTTAACTCCAGGTCACAGGCGTAGGCTCTGCTCCTCAGGGCTTAGCAGGGGGCAGGTTAGTTTGCTCTGCGGTGCCGGTCTGAATAACCCATCAGACACAAAGTGCCCGTCGGTGTGTGACTGTGTCCGGTCGTGTAAAAGCATTTATCATTTACTCAGTGGAGACCGATTTTACAGCAGGAGCTTGTAGACAGTGATGTTTCAACTCTTTTAACTCACCATTAACCTAATGGTGTTGTTGGTTTGGAAGAAGAAATGTCATTTAGACGAACTGACCCTTTAATCAATATAATATAACGGATTAATTTCATTATTGATAGTGTGACGCTCATTTTGTTGATCGATCCCAGTATGAAATGTGTTAACAGCAGTTCAAACGGTGAAGATTTTCATTTCCTGTCATATGACAAACAGCGAAGTCACATCTAACTGGATAAAACCTCAGAACATCTGAAACATGACTTAAATAATTAGTTAATTACTCAGTTATTGCAGATGAATTTCCTGTTGCTGGACTTACACGCACTGACTGTGTTAGTGATGAAGAGTTAACAGTGAATGAAGCAGGTGAGTAGGCAACAAAGTCTTTATTTACTTTTTCTAGTTTTACACCTCAGCAGGAAGCACAGACCTGATGTCCTGACGTGGACCACCCAGGACCAGGATCAGTGTCATCTGATTCATCGGACTGACAGGTGAGATCCACTGCACACACCAGACCCACAGGTGAGGTCTGCGTTTACCTTGTCTTTCTGCTGGAAGTGATGAAAACGGTGTTTTACTGAATCCCTCCCCCAGCAGTCTGCTGGGGGCCGCATGTTGAGAACCTACTTCTTCTGATCCAGACACCTGACTGGGTTTATATAGGATCAGTTCGCCTGTCCTACCTGTTCATTGATACTGCTCTCTGATTGGCTCTTACAGATGGAGCTCAATGACCCACTGATGACGTTAGACATCAGTGATGTCAGACCTCCACCATGATGGTGAGTGTCATCAAAGGATCAGTCGTGTGTCTGGGATGATGTCACAGAGTGGGCGGGGTTAGACTCTGCTGGGAGATGTGCTGACGTGATGGTAACGTATTGTGTCACTTCCTGTGTGCTGCTTCTGCACTGTTTTACGAGTGTTTCGAGTTATCCTAGATTATCAACTACATTAACTTTGCTGTGCTCTGTGGTTAATCTCTGAATTCTTGCGCACGTATATTGCTTCAGTTGAACATCTGTTGTGTACGGGCCCCTTGGGATTTAACACTATAATATAATCGCTCTATCTCTGGTCCGCTAGCTCAGCTGTTAGCAATGGCTTCTCTCTCCTGCTGTCTCTCCTGCTGCTACTTTAGCTCCTGTTAGCCGTTCCCCGCCAGCTCCCGAGCAGCCGGGAAGCCAGGGCGGCTGGGTGGTAGTCCGAAGGAAACATAGCCTGAAACAACGGCCCGTGGTTCACCAGCAACCGCTTCACGTTTCAAACAGATTGTCCCCAATCAGCGACACACCCGCTGAGGAAAAAACTCCATTTAGCCAAATGTGAAGTTACAGACTCTAGCGACCATAGTTAAATGCATTCCTGGGGCCAGAGCGGGCGACGTCGAATTGTATTTAAAACTGCTGGCTAAGGATAAACGTAGATTTGGTAAGATTGTTATTCACGTCGGAGGTAATGACACCCGATTACGCCAATCGGAGGTCACTAAGATTAATGTGGAATCGGTGTGTAACTATGCCAAAACAATGTCGGACTCCGTAGTTTTCTCTGGACCCCTGCCCGATTTGACCAGTGATGACACGTTTAGCCGCATGTCATCATTCCGTCGCTGGCTGTCTAGGTGGTGTCCAGCAAACGACGTGGCCTTCATAGACAGCTGGAAAACTTTTTTGGGGAAAACCTGGTCTGATTAGGAGAGACGGCATTCATCCCACTTTGGATGGTGCAGCTCTCATATCTAGAAATATGGCAGATTTTATTAGACAACCAAAGTCATGAGACCAGGAGGCAGAGTTGCAGTCCTACACGTTTCTCTGCAGTTTCTCTAGAGCTGTCACCCTCCCATGATTCCTACCGTTCCAACAATTCCCTTTATCCTATAGAGACTGTGTCTGCTCCCCGTCAACAAAATGTGAATAAACCAAATCAGGCAAGAGGTGTTATTCATAAAAACCTTAAAAAAATAAAAGCACCACAATTAGATGTGGGCTTTTAAACATTAGATCTCTCTTGTCTAAATCTCTGTTAGTAAATCATTTGATAATGGATCAGCAGATTGATTTATTCTGTCTTACTGAGACCTGGCTGCAGGAGGAAGAATATGTCAGTCTAACTGAGTCAACCCCTGCTAGTCATATTAATTATCACATTCCTCGAGGCACAAGCCGAGGAGGAGGAGTGGCAGCAATCAACCACTTGACCCTGGCACTTTAGCAAACTATAAACCTATATCCAATCTCCCCTTTACTTCTAAAATTCTTGAAAAGGCTGTTGCAGACTCTGTAAAGCGCTTTGAGATCATTTTGATTGCGGAAGACGCTATATAAATAAAATTGAATTCAACTGAATTGAATTAGAATTCTCTTCTACGTTCTAGTCTTCATTATTCTGTTCTATTCAACAGTATTCTATTCTTCAGTATCCTGTTCTTCATTCTGTTCTACAGTATTCTCTTCTTCAGAAAAGCTTCTACACTTTTAATCATGTCCTTTGATTGGACAGATGTACACATTCTTTTGTAATCTGTCTTGTGATGGAGTTCAATGTCCTGGTGTGAAAAGTCATCATAGCACCATTCAGCTCATCTTTTGCTGAGCTTTCTGAAGTCCAGCTGTCTTTCACACAGGAAGGTCCATGTTCTCATAAACCAACTATATCTGATGTGTTGGCTTTATTTTATTACATCAGGGTTTACTCTTACATCTCATGTAATGTCCTGATGGGACTCGGCCTTTGGAGAAGTGTAATATTTAAACTTTTTCATATTAAAACAGTTTAACTCTTACAATGACAATGATGATTAATTTTAAACTACTGATCTTTCCTTCTGTGACAGGTTTGTTCCTGAAAACATGGCATCTTTAGGCAGAACTGTTGGTAAGGTCAAACATTATCCTATGTGTACTGTATGGAAATCTTTTTATTCTTCATTATTTCTGTCATCATCCTCATATGAATATCTTTCTCCTAGCTCTGTTGAAAGCTAGGGATGCTGGAGAGCATCCTCTGCACCTGCATCACTGTGTGGCATGGCAGCTGCTCTGCTGCTGAGAGGAAGGCTCTGCAGAGGGTGCTAAAGGCTGCACAGAGGACTGTGGGGAACAGCCTGCCCACCACCTCAGACCACTGCACAGCACGATGCAAAGGGAGGGCCCTCTGCATCGTGAACAACTCCACCCATCCCGCACATAGACTTTTGCAGCCCCCTCCCTCAGGCAGGCGGCTGAGGAGCATCTGGAGCAGGACCACCAGGCTCAGGAACAGCTTCTTCCCTGAAGCTGTAAGACTGCTGAACTCTAGCCCTGCCCTGTAGATACCCCCCCCCTCCCTCCCTCCTCACCACACACTGACTGACTTGCACCACAACACTATCCACTATCTGCAATACTTGGCCATCATAGGGCAACATGTTCATATAGGTGCAATATTTGAACTACCTCTTTGCACTACTACTACCTCCTACTTGCACATGCATATTTATGCACATGCTAATCTTGGCTTCCTTATCTTATTTTATTTAATTGTTTATATGTTTATATTTTGCTCTGTTGTCTAGATTTTTATTGCACTTATGTTTATATTTATATTTTCGCTCTTTACATCTTGCTCTTGATGGCTTAAACTGGGACCTGAGTACTAATTTCGTGCCATAACATGTAAATATACTGGCACGACAATAAAAGTTCCTTGATCCTTGATCCTTTCTTATTGTGTTCTCTCCTCAGCCAACCTGAGCCGTGTGGTTCCTCGTGGTCTCTGAGTGTTTTTTCCCTCCTTCCCTTTAATGGAAAAAACCCTGGAATTCTGGAGAGTAAGTGGAAAAGTGGCTCTCAGGAAAACATATAGCTTTTATCGTGTTGTATTTTTGTTGATTTATGTATTAGAGATGTTCCAAATGATTTCTGAATTGAATGTTGAAATATCGGCCACAGTATGTGTGTTCTCTCTCATTAGGCTAATGGACATGCAGATTGCATTGACAGCATAAAGCCCATGTTTGCTGAAACTAAAGGAAAGGGCACCTTCACTGAGGTGAGTGTGGTTTAATTAAATATTTGTATGCATGGCTATGAAACCACTAGACTATGTCCAGGTTTCCAGACCTTTACAGGTCTCACAGTTGAACAGCAGTTCAGACAGTGAAGATTTTCATTTCCTGTCATGTGACAAACAGCAAAGTCACATCTAACTGGATAAAACCTCAGAACATCTGAAACATGACTTAAATAATTAGTTAATTACTCAGTTATTGCAGATGAATTTCCTGTTGCTGGACTTACACACACTGACTGTGTTAGTGATGAAGAGTTAACAGTGAATGAAGCAGGTGAGTAGGCAACAAAGTCTTTATTTACTTTTTGTAGTTTTACACCTCAGCAGGAAGCACAGACCTGATGTCCTGACGTGGACCACCCAGGACCAGGATCAATGTGATCTGACTCATCGGACTGACAGGTGAGATCCACCAGACCCACAGGTGAGGTCTGCGTTTACCTTGTCTTTCTGCTGGAAGTGATGAAAGCGGTGTTTTACTGAATCCCTCCCCAGCAGTCTGCTGGGGACCGCATGTTGAGAAGTATCACCCTCTGATCCAGACACCTGACTGGGTTTATATAGGATCAGTTCGCCTGCCCTACCTGTTCATTGATACTGCTCTCTGATTGGCTCTTACAGATGGAGCTCAATGACCCACTGATGACGTCAGACATCAGTAACGTCAGACCTCCACCATGATGGTGAGTGTCATCAAAGGATCAGTCGTGTGTCTGGGATAATGTCACAGAGTGGGCGGGGTTAGACTCTGCTGGGAGACGTGCTGACGTGATGGTAACGTATTGTGTCACTTCCTGTGTGCTGCTTTTGCACTGTTTTACGAGTGTTTCGAGTTATCCTAGCTTATCAACTACATTAACTTTGCCGTGCTCTGTGGTTAATCTCTGAATCCTTGCACACGTATATTGCTTCAGTTGAACATCTGTTGTGTACGGGCCCCTTGGGATTTAACACTATAATATAATCGCTCTATCTCTGGTCCGCTAGCTCAGCTGTTAGCAATGGCTTCTCTCTCTCCTGCTGCTACTTTAGCTCCTGTTAGCGGTTCCCCGCCAGCTCCCCGAGCAGCCGGGAAGCCAGGGCGGCTGGGTGGTAGTCCGAAGGAAACAGCCTGAAACAACGGCCCGTGGTTCACCAGCAACCGCTTCACGTTTCAAACAGATTTTCCCCAATCAGCGACACACCCGCTGAGGAAAAACTCTGCTGACTGGCAGCTCCATTTAGCCAAATGTGAAGTTACAGACTCCAGCGACCATAGTTAAATGCATTCCTGGGGCCAGAGCGGGCGACGTCGAATTGTATTTAAAACTGCTGGCTAAGGATAAACGTAGATTTGGTAAGATCGTTATTCACGTCGGCGGAAATGACACCCGATTACGCCAATCGGAGGTCACTAAGATTAATGTGGAATCGGTGTGTAACTATGCCAAAACAATGTCGGACTCCGTAGTTTTCTCTGGACCCCTGCCCGATTTGACCAGTGATGACATGTTTAGCCGCATGTCATCATTCCGTCGCTGGCTGTCTAGGTGGTGTCCAGCAAACGACGTGGCCTTCATAGACAGCTGGAAAACTTTTTGGGGAAAACCTGGTCTGATTAGGAGAGACGGCATCCATCCCACTTTGGATGGTGCAGCTCTCATATCTAGAAATATGGCAGATTTTATTAGACAACCAAAGTCATGAGACCAGGAGGCAGAGTTGCCGCTTCTCTGCAGTTTCTCTAGAGCTGTCACCCTCCCATGATTCCTACCATGATTCCTACCATTCCAACAATTCCCTTTATCCTATAGAGACTGTGTCTGCTCCCCGTCAACAAAAAGTGAATAAACCAAATCAGGCAAGAGGTGTTATTCATAAAAACCTTAAATAAATAAAAACACCACAATTAGATGTGGGCTATTAAACGTTAGATCTCTCTTGTCTAAATCTCTGTTAGTAAATCATTTGATAATGGATCAGCAGATTGATTTATTCTGTCTTACTGAGATCTGGCTGCAGGAGGAAGAATATGTCAAACTGAGTCAACCCCTGCTAGTCATATTAATTATCACATCCCACCACCAGGTTTTCAGACCTTTACAGGTCTCACAGTATTTCATGAGCTGGACATGGTGTGAGTTGGTAACAATATCTGATCTCTTTGTCTGTTCTTAGGTTGTGGACGGATTTTATAACAAAGTCAACGATCCAGCATCCAAAGGGGGATCCTTCTTTGCTGTGTGTCGAGGGAAGGTGAGGTTGTTATGGTTTCATGGAGTCTGGAGAAATGTTTCAGAATATACTCTTTTTACCTTGGCACCTATCTTTTATATCCAAAAGACAGAATGTCTTCAATGTCCCCATCACCTCTCCTCTTGTGTCGCCATCAGGCTAAATGTTTAGTTTTTGGCTTCATTACTGGAAGTCATTTTCACTTTGCTATTGTCAAAATCCCTCTGTTGCACCCACAATCCAGTAACTTTCTATTGCTATTACATCTATGCAGGTTTGACAGGAACCCCCCTGTTTGCATATGAGTTGTAATTTCCTTTACATCAGCTGTAACATTACAAATATGCATCCATCTAGAAATGAACTTCGGTTAATGTATTCCTGTGCCAGGCTAGTGAGGGTCTGGATTTTGCAGACACCTTTGGTCGGGGGGTGTCATCATTCCCGGCCTTCCCTTCCTTCCAAAGTTGGACCCTCGAGTCATCCTGAAGATGCAGTTCTTGGATGAGATGAACAGGAAGAAAGCTCCTGGGCTGAAGTGAGAGAAACTGCTTACTGAAAAGGCTTGATGATGTTTTCTTGGTTCAGTCTTAGCGTGGTTGTCTGTGTCTTCCCTGTACAAACATCTCCATCCTGAAGTGGCACATAAAAGGGATTTAAGAGAAGTAGAGCTGAAACAGTGTGTTAGTCGACAGAAAACTACTTCAACTAAAACGCCAAGCGTTCGCTCATTTTCTTCCACTGTGGGAATAATAATTTCCAGCTTTTCTCATCACAGTGAACTTAATATCTTTTGATTTTAAACTTGAATGATTTATGTATGAGGATCATCAACATACATCCATGTATATTAATAATTTCTAACAGTTTCAGGTCCTCTCATATGACACCTGACACACCTAAATCATTTTTTATTTATTTTTTTTGTCTGCAGATTTCAGGCAGCTCTACTCTTTCTTTTTACTCTTTGGTAATGTTGTTTTGAATGACCCAGGCTCTCAAAACGAGCAGTTTTACAGGCATTAATTATGCAAACAATGAAATCTCACAAGCAAGCACCTCCTCATTAACAGGTGGCTTTCATCAGGCTGTAAGGAGCCATTTATTTGTATAGTTAAGAGAGCTTGATGAGAGAGGTTAGGGTAAGAATATGAAAATGCAGTGCCATCCTAGCATGGCTTTTATACCCTGCAGTCCAAATTGTCAGTGCAGGAACATAATAAAGTTGCACAAAATGTCTCGAAAAACAAGTCGTGCCAGAAAAAAAAAGTTGTCATCGGCAACAAAAACTCTGTTAATGTTGCTATTGTGTTATTAAAAGATTTTATTAAAGTAGGACTGTTTGTGGATGCTGTTATTATATTTTTCTTTTGCAGTTTTGTAACAGATCAGCAACCAGCAATCAGGAAAATGCATGAAATAAGTTTTAACTTCTAAAGTTAACTAATAATTCTAGTCTTGTGACAAGTAACCTGAACTTAAAGTGTAAAATCTGTGGAGTAATTAAACAAACTTTTAGCTTTACTAACATCATTCAGAAAGAACTGATCTGTTCCACAATGATGAAGGTGATTAAAATAAAACAACGTGTGACTTCTCCCACAGGTTTAAGTCCTCTGATGCCCGGGCTCAGCTTCCATCATGGGTTAGGCCTTATGTGCGGCTTTATGAAGGCTTTGGAAATGTGGTCCATGACGTTTCTCAGTTCTTCAGGGTTGCAAATAAAATGGTGGGTCCTAACATGAATACAGTTGACAAAAAAGATCGACTGACTCAATGTCCTGGTGTAATTGAGGTCAGTTGGCAGTTTTGGTGTGGCTTGGCAACAGTTGGGTAAGTATATAGTACACCCATCAACTGTCTTATCTCTCTGCACACTAATACTTGTCCCAGTTGGTCCAACTCAGGTCTCAAGTCCTTGAGGGCAAGTTACAGGACAAGTCTCAGGACAGTGTCCTCCAGGATGATGAAACCAACTGGACTCACATATATTTCATATTTTTTTGTAGTGTTGTATAGCAGAATAAATGTCTCTTAAATGAGCGATAGACCTCTCTCACAGGAGGTGTCTGTCTTTCAGAGAAGTGTAACAATAGCAATCATAACAAATATGGAAAAACAGTGCTTCATTGTACATCAAGGGCCAGATTTACTAAATGAATTTGGAGCCACAGTCTATGTTCTCAGCTCCTTATTTCCTGGGACAGGAGCTCGCTCTGCACTCAGCTCAGTGTGGGACAGAAACTCAAGGCACATTCAGCAAGTGAAGCAGAGCTCAGGTGCAGTTCAGAGGTGGGATTTTCTATGAGTCAGACCAGTCTAGAGGTGGAGTGGCCTCCTCAGGCTTTTTCAGCCAGGTGTTCATTTCCTCTCTCAATGCCTGTACAACTGTGTTTACTGCTGAGAGATCTGATCCAGAGCTGTGACCATTAACTGACTGTGTGTGTTTGGATGTAACAGGCCTGTGGTAGAGAAGAAGACTGCTGCAGAGAGCTGTGGGGCAGTGTGTTTGCCAGATACTCAGCCCTCTGGCTTCCCTTCCTGCTCACACTCCCAAAGCCCCCACACCCAGAAGGCCAAGGCGCTGGATGCCCACCTTCCCAGCCTGAAGAGGAGGAGGCTCAGTGAGTATGAATATAAAGGGAATGTTTCCATGACTCCTTCAAATCCTGAAACAGTTCACAGAGGAGAAGTTAATCCTTAATGTGTTTTTAACCTCTTGTTTGGTCTTTGTGATCAGATGAACACACTGGAGCCAATGGGATACCCAGGATCTTTACTCAGTATGAATGTGAGGTGCAGAAGAGTCAGAGGAGACCAGCCAACCTGTTGGATGCTCTGGAGAAAATCGACCATCACAGTGGAGGAAACGGCGATGGTGTGTTGGGAGAGGAGAAGGTATTGTGTTTTCTGTGAGACACTGTGGTCTGTCCTGATGAACAGGTTTATAAGAAGAACCACTCCATGGGACCAAACAATATGTGGTATGCAGCGGGGACGGTTATGATAAACTTAAGCCATACAGTTTTTTCTCTTTCAGGCTCTATCGATGGATTTTCACGTAAAGTACTGTGGCTTGCATGTGGACCAACAAATAATGACCCAAGTGTGATCACTCACTATTTTCTGTCACATGTGCAAAACCTCTGTGTCATTCCCATGAGACTGAGGACTGGAGAACACGGAGAACGGGACCATGGCCGCAATTCAGTGCACCTTACGCCATCATCACGACTACTACTCTGGAGCGTCCAGCCACATGTATGGCTCATCCACAAACAACCAGAGCATTGAGTCCTGGTGGTCCATATTCAGACAGGGAAGGTAAGTAGCCTTCATTAAGTAATTTCATTATGTGTAACCTTTTTTGTCATTGATTCAAACATATGCTTAACATTTTTTTAAAATTATTTTAGCGATTTCTATAGGTGTCAGTTCTGGATGGAGCTATTTGCAGACCTTAGGGATACATCAATACTTCAACGGGAGTCACGAGCATCAGTGCCTACTGAGATATTGCTTTGGTGATGTTATTCAGAAGGACTTGGATGAGTGTGTGAGACTGTGGAACAGTCACAGGATTCACTCCTCCAGAACAGCATCATGTCCAGGAGGAGTGCCCAGTGAGCTCTACTACTTACCACACAGGTAACACTTTGGTGATAGATTGATGTTTGTATTTGTTTTTCTTTTATCTTAAAAATAAATCAATAAATGTACTTATGTCGTCTGTTTAAAAAGGTTTGGCTCCAGAGACTGTGGATTTAAAATTGAACAGGCTGCGCTGGATGCCTTTCCTGAGGCTCGTCTGACAAGAGCTCCATGTGGGGACGCAAACATGCAGGAGTACTTTAACTTAGCCATGGAGCACAATCATTCACAGAAGCCAGAGTACTGGCAGTCTGCAACTGAACTGTATCTGAGACTAAAAGAAACTGCTCAGCTATGAATTGAAGAGAGGTTTATTGTAACAGTGGAACATGTAGACAAAGTTTGTCAACCACAGCTTCATTATTGTGGAAAATAAATGAATAAAAATAAAGCAAATGAATGAGTATTTATTACATTTTTGTATTGTAGAGAACAAATGCGTTTTTTCATTCTAAATCTGAAACCGTGATTCATAAACACCACATTTTGAGAATAATGGCTCTAAAACAATTGTCAAAAAAATTCAGCATGTACACATGCTCACATACCTTAACATTATAAAAACCTTGTATTTACCTGTACTGTACGTACAACAAAAGCCAGTCTGAGTCTGAGCTCTAGGGGTCATCCAGTCATATGGCTTATAAACAGCCAAATCCTGGACTATCTGGAATTCCAAAGTCCATTTGTGACTTAAACGCACTGTATGGATCTAGGAGTGGTAAAGTTTGACCATGTATTTGCTATTGGGAATGTCGAGTCATCCAGGAACTCTATTCGTGGCAATGGTTCCAACCCAGAAGGGGGAAGTGATGTCAGCCCAGTTGCAAACATCTGCATTCTGCAGAAAAAAATGTTCAGATATACCATGGTAATGTGGTTTTCCAAGTAGTTACAAAAAAAATACAAACCTTCACAATCAAGGAGATAATCTGTCCAGTTTGACTTTCTTTTAGTCTCCTGTTACTCCCTGAAGGGCTGAGGTCAGGTTTGAAGAGTCTCTCAAGTTCAAAGCCAGTGAGTCGCTTTGCAGAGTGGCACAGGACAGGGGTCAGCAAAGAAGGGTGTTGCTGTAGTGCAGTAAGAAACTGTTGCTGTGTGTTGGAAATGCTCCCCATTGACTGCAACAAGCTCCTTGTCCTCTTCCTCAACACCTGGTGCAGTCTGCCCTGTTACCTGTTCAGGCTGAATTGTTGCTAAAAGTCCTGGTGCATCTCTGAAACATGATAAAAATGATAAAATTATTACATTATTTATTACTGTCCTTCAGGCCTACAATAGTCATCTAAGAATGTAAATGAATACAGCCAAGATTCCTGTTGGTTGATTACCTCTAGAAAGGACCGCTCATTAAATCTCTTTGACTCCCTGACAAAGGCTAGATGGCAAAATGTACAGACCTTTTAATTAAAAATTAAAAATTAATTAATTAATTAAATTAAAAATTGTCATTCCGTTGAAGCAAGAGATATATTGAATGCTTAAACAGTTTTTTGACCAACAGAAGGACAAGATTGCTGAGAAAGTCCGTCCTGGTGTAAGGGCACTCCAGTTTAACAAATGGGAACATTACAGCTAGAACTGAAATATATTTTTGATATTTTCTTATTTGTATTTGTTTTTCAGATGCAGCAGCCAAACAGGCAGCCGTTTCCTCATCCTCTGTGGTACATCAGTGTACTTCAGTTCAACCTCCTGAACTTCCTGTTCTCCCCTCTTTTGATGATGTCAAAGTGTCACAAAACCGTGCTGACAGTGAGGAGAACAAGACATGGATCAGGAAAGGTTGTTCTCAACAAGAGTCTGGCTTTTGGCTCCACCTTGATGGCTGGCCGGTCTGCCCCGCTCTCTCCTTCATGTTTTTGCCTGCGTTGCACACGGGCCTATACATGTAGGAAAAGGAGGGATGAATGATATAATCTGATCGCAGTGGTTTGCACCAGGCATTACGAATGTTGCACAAACACTGGGGAATAATTGCATGATATGTCAACAGACAAGACCAGCAGGTAATACCATCAGCCATAACCATTTGCTGCCGCCATCAGGTCCTTTTTTGTTTGATTGATTTTGTACATATGCCAGCTGTCAAGGATAGAAATACTTGCACAATCACTGATATGTTTTCCAAATGGTTGGAAGCGTATCCATCAAGAAAAGAAGATGCACAAACATTTGTAGAATGTTTGAGAAAAGAGCTTATCGCACATTTAGGGGCCACTCTGGCAATAATTGGTGATAGGGGCCCTGCTTTTGTTGAAAAAGTCCTCGGTCTTGCATCAGTACTGGGGATCCAGTGGAGATTGCATGTTCCCTATTACCCACAGAGCTCAGGTCAAATGGAGAGAATGAACTTCACCATCAAAGGAAAGTTAACAAAGACTATGATGACAACAGGGCTAAAATGGCCTGATGCCCTTCCACTAGTGCTGTATGCTATTCACAGCACGTCAAACTCCACAAGGAGACTTAGCCCCCATGAAGTCTTGATGGGTGGAGCTATGACCATTTGAGTCAGTGCACCTCTGACGCTGCATCAAGTCACTTATTGCAGATGGATGATTACATGGTCATGTATGTCATGTAGAGATTCAAAATTCAAGCAAACTTCTGTTATTCTTTGTTTTAAAAGACAGAATAGCAAGCCCTTGGCTAGGACCATTACTGGCCAGGAGAAGACCAGTGCAGGGGGTCCAGGCCCCAGCATGGAGGTCTTCAGAGTCCCTGTGAAGGAGAGGTGGAGGTTGAAGCTGCTGAAGGGAGTGCTTGATGCTGTGGATGAGGCTGAAGCCAAACAGGATATTGTTGTCAGCTGATGGCGTGGGTGAGGGGGAAAAGGAGGGACGGGAATGAGGACAGTGAAAAGAGAAGTGGAAAATAAAGACTGGTCTACCCTGACAGATTAAGCGGTATAGAAAATGAATGGGAAAACTGGCCTTAAAAACATATAGTTTGGATTGTGTTTTTTATTATTACAGTAATCACATTTATAACTTTGGCTACTGTCATTCAACATTGCTTAAATATTCAAGTGCAATAATAATACTCTGCATATATAAATAAATGAAACATCTTGTTTACATGACCTATGCCTGACACTGGCAGTCATATCCTGCTGATGTTTTCAGAACAGTCATTTGTGACAGTAAGAAGTTGAACTGTGTTTTCATGCCAGGGCCACTAGATGGCAGCAAGAGACTGCACATTAAGCCAGGATCAGTCACTTTGACACTTGATGAAAAGCCTCCAGGAAAACATAAACACATTAAAGTGGCTTGGATGTGATGGCGGCCTGCGCTCTATGACACACGCTTGCACCTTGAGATGTGTTTACAGCTACTTTGCCTTTATTCACTGAGCTCACTGTTTGTGTGAGGTACAAACGGTCCTTCATGGTTCTCGATTTTTATGCTTAGACACATCCAGTGAGGTCAAAGCTAAACAGGAATACAGCTTTTGCTTATCAACCATTCTAAAGTTCAGGGTTATCACAGATTTGTTGATTAAAAGCTGATTCCAGTGTAGGCCTACAAATGGATATGTAGGGAGAGTTTTAAGAGCAACAAAAAACAAATTAGTTCAATCACAAACCTATGTAATAGGCTATTAAACAATATATAATATAATATATAGTTCTCACGTATCACATGTTTTTTGTTCTGTGACAACACTGGCTTTTGAAGTGAGTCACAATAGATAACCAGGAGGTTTCCCGAACAGCGGGTCTGTGCCCTGGTTGGAACGTTTTTTTTTTTTACCCCATAAAATGCAGCATCAATGCACCACAGCGGCCTGTCCTCGCAGCCGCAGGTGGCACAGAGTGGAACGTAACGTTAGACTGGGACGATCCCGCACCGCTGGACTGGGTCAAACTAGTATTTTGCATATTAAGGGGGGATACGAGCGGCCCCTCCTAATTTGAGCTGATCTCTGTTTCTACTGAAATGTGATTGGCTCAGCTGTTCAGTCAGTCATCTGTCAAAATAAAACAAGAAAGACCAGCGAGGTAAATTAAGAAAGAAGCCACACACACACACACACACATGAATGTCTTGTATTATTGCGGGTGATGCAAAATATTAATATAAATTCAATTAGTTGTCGCTAATTGGATTGATAAAAATGCCACTAATTGAAACAATGAGAATGACATTTGTAAAACTAACAAAAACAGAAACGTTATTTCAACAAGACTGACACAAGTACAACAAATGAAATTCAAGCTAGTTCATCCAACCTAATTTGATTTCATTATTCTAATAAAAGATATTCATTCCAAATAATTGATAGCTAAAGCAATTGAATGGACACATTAACATTACATATAACCCACAACTGTAGAAGTTGTTCAAATAACACAGTCACAACACCCTTACTGTACATTATCCATTTAGATGGAAATTTAGGTGGCATAAGGAAATTACATTCATCCAACAACATCTTATACTAGGACCATAAGAAAAAACCATTATTCAACAATGCTAACATTTTTATTTTGCTGCAAAAATCACACTTTAAATGTGAATTAACAGAACTGCAGTCACAAATTTTACAGTTCACATTTCAATATTTCAAGTTCAAGCTAACAGTTAATTACATTGCCCTTGAGGATGTTAAAAGAAAAGCCTGTCTCTTTTTAACAAGCGTATGACTTCAAAGAAAATGTCCTCTTAAGTAAAACAAAACTATTTCTTGCATAAGCCTTAGTGTGATAAAACCATGCCTTTTCCCAGGCCTAAAAGATTTTTAAAACAAAAACAGAGATAACTAATACAATTGTGCACACATCCAGTGTGACTTCAAAGAAAATGTCCCCTTAAGTAAAACAAAAATATTTCTTGCATAAGCCTTAGTGTGATAAAACCATGCCTTTTCCTAGCCCTAAAAGATTTTTAAAACAAAAACGGGGATGACTAATACAATTGTGCACACATTCAGCATGAATTCCAAGAAAATGTAACCTTCACTGCAGTGAAACAATGTTCATGCTGTTTTTACCTATAAAATGCTTACCAAAAAAAAATCTGTCATTCTGCATTTCAAGTGTGTTTAACATCCTACCCATAATGAACAAGACTCGGCTTTTTGACACTTGTGGCTGCTGAACATTTTTCTTGGGGCTTGTTCTTCAGTGAATTTATTGTCACCTCAGGACATCCCAGGCCTCTAAGTGTGGTTCGGAAGTTTGCCATTTTGTATTTGAGGCTAATCTTCCACCCGTAACAGCCATTAAAAGAACCCTGCTCCCTCAGACAAGGATGCTTTTTCACAAGAGCTTCGGCAACATCATTTCACACTGTCAGTTGGGTATGCTTTGAACTTAATTATTTCTTCAGCCAGCCATTCCAAAATCTGAGATTTCATTTTCGGGGAGGGGGTCAAATGACTTCCACTAGTGCTATGGTCAGCATTGCCTTGTTCAAGCTGCAGTTCAACATCATAACTGAAGCAGGAATAGTGAAAACTGGAGGCCAAACCCAAAATCTTGCAGACAGAGGTGAACCAGAAGAGGGCTCTGTACTATCTGTGTCAACAGAAGAGGCGGATGATGCATCTGTTGTGCAACAGAATGTTTGACCTTGAGGAATCACGGCATCTTCTTGTTCTGTACTTTGCAAAAAGACAACCTTTATGGTGGCTTTGTCTCCTATTTCAGAGATCACTGACAAGTTTATGAACTCGTTTCCAAAGTCAACATCTTGATACTGAAGCCGAAAGTCCTGCTGCAGTCCAAAAGTAGTCTTCATTGTCTGGCATAATTTCTCTACAGTTTCTGGTGCCCCTCCTGGCAAAACTAGTTTCCTAGCATCATCTTCACCGAAGATGACCCTTAGTCTCATGGGTTGGGACATTGTGTAGACTGTAACAACAAAGAGAAAAAACAATGTTAAATATTACATATAAAAAGAATAATAAATGAATTACTGTGTCTCAAAGGCAAGGTATGCTTGTGTTGTAATGCTATGAATTTATTATTATTAATTATTACATTATTTTAACTGAATTTTATTTATTTTATTTTATTTTTTTACATTTTTGTTTAACGTTGGGGGAAAAAAGTGTGTGACTTCGCAGTAATTGTGTCATGTGTAATGAAAAGAATACTTACAAGCATTATTCACTTTTCCTCTGTAAGGTAATGTTTCTCTTTAGAGAAACCAAATGCAGGCCTTGCAGTGAATAAGCAGCTAATGGCTAATCATCTATTAATTCCCCATGCTCAATCAGAGAAACCTCTCTCACATGTGACATGTCAAGCTCAAAAGCTCTAAAGTGCTCCCGGTACCAAGATGAGAACTTTTTCACAATAAAATGTAGCTTGCCTTGCAAAATACAGAGCTGCAAAATATCAGCAAACTGGGGAAGACCAAATAATAGTCCATGGACAAGAATCATCCCTTTGCTATAGTTCATACCATTATATGAGACATTCTTAGCAATGTGGACATCTACCTCATCTGGCAATTTTTGTTTAATAGCAGCTGCAATGTCACTTTGCAACACATCAATTGGTACTGATGAGACACTAGTTACCACCAAAGAAGTTCGATGTTCAGAAGAATGCAAATCAGAAGCAATCACCAGCTGATGTTTTCTGGCAAGTGTGAGAAGTATGTTTTTGAAACAGCTGGTGTGGCGTACAATCTGTTTAAAAAAGCTATGCTTTGCTTCAAATCTTAATGTCCACATATGTACAAGAGGTCCAAAGAGTTGAATCAGAACATGCTAGTGCTCCAATTAATGATGTTTAGGGAGAAGACGGTCACTTGGAAAAAGTTCCTGGTATCGTAGGCGATGCTCACTGATTTGCTTTGAAGATATGCAATTGATTCATCAGAATGAATAGGAGCTACGACAAGTTCAACTATATCCTTGAGATCTAAAATGCCACGCAGGTTCATCCTCTGGAACAAGTGGACCAATAATCAGAGGTAACAATCGAAGCAGGCACCAATTTTCATGTGCGTTCCCACCAATATTTTTTATTACAGAGAATGTCTTGGGTATCACTTGAGGTCGGTTAGTTTTATCTTTCCATTTATACTCAAAATTTTGAATCAAATTGTTTAATTTTTCAAATGTAAAATATTTTTGGAGATCAAAAGTGAAAAACAACGGGCAAGCTCAACAGGTATTATGCCTTCAAACAGATCGTGAGCGATATCTGGTGGATAGCCTGCAGTGACATGAAAATGGGAGAGATTCTTGCTCAAAACACAACCCTGTTTAACTCCACAGCACAAGCCTGCTGTGTTCTCTGCAGACCTCACATGCACTTCATGAAGTTCCTGTGTTCTACACTGAAACACACCAGCAGTTAATGACTGAATTTCTGTTTTCTTAGCTGTACAGAATCTACAGATGTATTCGCCTGAAAAACTTTCTACAAATCCTGCCAGCCCATGGGCTCCTAGATTGTCAGCTACTACACAAGTCACAGTACCTTTGACACACTTGTTCAACTGACTGATAAATACGCCACGTTGCTCTAAAATGACCAGATCTTTCAAAAGTGGATCCAATACCTTTTCAAACCCAAATGTCCTTAAATCTTGACTTTTACAAAGAATGGCCAAATAAATGGATGAGAGAGCAGAATGATATTCAATTCAATTCAATTCAATTTTATTTATATAGCGCCTACCACAATCAAAATTGTCTCAAAGCGCTTTACAGAGACCCACAGCCTGACCCCAGAGCAAGCACTTAAGGCGACAGTGGCAAGGAAAAACTCCCTTTTAACAGGAAGAAACCTTGAGCAGAACCTGGCTCAGATGGGGGACCCTCCTGCCGATGGCCGGGCTGGGTGAAAGGAGGAAAAGGAGGAAGATAGGACAGCTAGGAATGGAGGAGAGGGGGAGAAGGACATGCAGCATAATACAGACAATGGACAATGTTAGAGGGTCAGCATTTACATTACAGTTAGTGAACAGTTATTGGATAATGTATGCTCAGCAGATTACAGTTATGATAGGAAACAGAGCACAGAGGCAAAAAGCTGTCATGACTGCTAATTATTTACATCACAGTCTGCAAAGAATATTAATCCAATATTTATCTGTAGCAGAATGGAACATTAAACGTGTTAGAAATGGATCATTGTAAACAATAAGCAGCAGCAGGTGGGTGGAGCCAGGACCACAGAACATGCAGCTCCGGAGCCAGAGATACCTGCAGAAAGGTACAGAGAAAGAGAGACCAGAGAGAAACAAACACAGGACTACGGGACAGAGAGGACACAGAGTTAATGACATGTAATAAAGGCTAATAAATTTGAGAGTGGGTCTGAGGAGAGAAAGAGAGAGAAGAAGAAGTGCGCAGTAGATCATGGGATGTCCCCCAGCAGCCTAGGCCTATAGCAGCATAACTAAGGGATGGTTCAATTGCCTGAGCCAGCCCTACTAAGGGCTATATCCTTAACTGTAACAGTGTCTATAGAGATAATTGTGACTAACTATAAGTTTAATAAATAACTAGGACTGTAACTACAACTAATTATAAGCTTTGTCAAACAAAAAGGTTTTAAGCTTAATTTTAAAATTAGAGAGGGTGTCTGCTTGTCAAGGGTCTGATCAAGTTTCCTTCCAACGGCTCCACCCTTCCTCCTGTACAGGCTCAACAGCTTGGGTGTGTATTCATCCAATTTGCCCAGGAATGTGGACTGCAGTGGCTTCAGTGTGATCCTGTGAAATTCCTGCTCGATCTGAGAGAGACCAGGACAGAAACATGGAGATGTACAAACATAATGAGATACAGAGAGAAGACAATTACAGACACATGTGGGCAGAAGAAACAGATTAAGACACAGAAAAATTAATCCAAAAACTACACTGAAATCGACATTTTAGTGATAAGGGATGCTGCACCGGAAGCAGCAGCCTCATCAGGTACATATATTGCTCATTCAATTCAAAATAGCGATATTGAAGACATGATTAAAATGTTCAGTATACCTGGGAAAACTCAAACAAGGCAAGCCATCGAGCTTTGAAGTCAATCACAGGTGGTTTGTTGAGGATTACATCATTTCAACATAGTGAGAAGGTTTTTGCCATCTTTTCATTTATGAGTTTGTTATTGTCTCTCTTCTTGTACTCATAGAGAAGCTCCACTCGCTCCTTCTCAAGCGTTACATCGGTTTCACCTTGAGGGTGAGGTGGGAGGTAGTTTACCTCAGATTTCTTTGCCTTTTTCAAGCTTCCACCTGGAGTGCTGGAATCTGCAGCCGATTTCTTCTTTCGGGAGTTTACATTTAGCTCTGGTAGTCCAAGGTGTCTCACCTTTGCTCGGTAATTGCCAAGCTTATACTTCAAGCTGTTGTGCCAACTGTATAAACCATTGAAGCATACTGGGTCCCTCAAAGACGGGTGCTTCGCAACCAGGTCCTCAGCAACCTGCTCCCTTTGTGCTTTTGAAGGATAGGCAGTGTAGGCAAAGATGCTATCTGCTAGTTTGTCCAGAATGTTGGATTTTACTGCAGGATTGTTGAGTAAGGTTCCATCCTTTCAGTAGGCTTCATTTGCAGCTTTCAGAATGAGTTCAGTGTCAAAGGAGAAGGTAGGTATGTCAAACTGAGCTGGCCAGGACTCAGAACGAAGGGAGGGGGTGCTCTCCGGAGAAGACAGAATTATGGTGGATGCTGTGGAAGAGGCATCTTCTGATGATTCTGCACAAGTGCCATCAATACTCTCTTGGAGTCCTTTGGCATTCAAAGAATCCACAAATGTTAGTGTGATCACTGGTTCAATAAGAACCATCTTGATAGTGTCTTTGTTCTTTATAAACTGACCATCAAAATCTTGGTCCTGAAACTGAATACTAAAATCTTGTTCAATTAGCTTTAAAAATTAGGCCTAGGTTACCATGTTAACAAACATGGTGAGAGATTTTTTAAAGAGGAGAAACAGAGGGAGGCAGCTTAAACAATAAAACAATTTGAACGATAATCAGTGTATGCAATAGAAATAGCGGCTGCATTCTTTGAGTATTTGTGGATCCATTAACGTGTTTTTGACCGTTTTTTTCCACTGGATTTGATTCTCTGGACATTTCCTGACAGAGCAACACCATTTTTCTTGTGATGAGATGTATGTACGAAGCACACGTAACAACAATAAACAAGAGTCGACATATCTAGTGTTGTTGTTCTTAAACAGGGTTTAGTTGTACCTCTTGGTGTGTTTGGGCCTTGAAAAGGGTTATATCACTGAAAAGATAAGTTAAAATGCTTAGACTCTCCATGAAAATGAATGTGATGCATGAATGTCTGATCAGACAGCAGTGTTTTCACATTACTTTTGACCACTGCTTCAACAAAATAACAGTTCTCCTGTTTTAATAATGCTGTGTTCATACCGACAGCCAGTGTTTAGACGTTACCAGCGGGATGAACGGTCATAAAAATATTAACGGGTAAGCGGATTTGGCATGATGAGCGAGTTTCACGCTTTACTCGACTTCGGTCTGAACGTAGCATAATTGCAAGTCGCTTTTTGAGCCAGTTTATTTTTAATTTATGCAAAACTATGAAAACTGGTAAGTGGCGTCACAACAGGCTGGCGCCGTCTAATTTCTGGCGGACCTTGTTGGCTGGTGTTTTGAGCCAGAGCACGGGAAAAACACATAACATTATGAAAACTGAAAAGACAGTAGTATTGAATCTAACAAGCTACTTGGCAAAATTTATTCTTACCTTAAAGCTCGGTTGACTCAACCATAAAATCAGCCTCGGGAAATGTAGAACTCTGCTGGCAGGGATACCCAGAATGTGTCTGTTGGCGGGCTTCCGGAACAACGTAAACGAAACAAGATTATTGTTTGTTGAATGTTTGTACTCGAGAAGATCGACTGGGATTACTAAATAACGCTTGTAAATAAAAAAAACACACAATATATTGTATTTCAAACAAATGCATAGTAATTTTAAACGATATATTTTCATGTAAAGATACAAACAAGATTTTTATTGTTAATTTCACAGATTTCATTTATGTTATATTTACAAATGCTCAGAATTACTTTTTTCAGATGGAAAAAAGAAACTGTTTTGACACCTCCCTCTTGTGAGCAAGAAAAATCTCCAGAAAACTGGACAAGTCCTTGGGAAGAAATACACAAGAGGGGCCCTCTTCCAGGGCATGAAGGTGTCTTGACAGTTTTCACAATGGAAATGATGAACATATATGTAAAAAAAAAATTACAGACAAGACCTTTAGGTGTCAAAATGGTTTCAAGACACCTTCATGCCATGGAAGAGGGCCCTTCTTGTGTATGATTAATGTTTATGCAATAAAAAGAGGGAAGACAAAGAAAAATATTTCCAGGACATGACGGTGTCTTTACATTTTTCACAATGTAAATGATGAACATATATACATATCAAAAACGTGCTGTTTTTATGCCTCCATTTACTGAGCAAGAACAATCTGCACAACACTGTTTTGGTTTAGTTGAGATTGAGAAATTGAGAAATCCTACTTTGGAAAACTTAAAAAAAAAATCTCTCTTCTAGCGCAACTGAAAAATAAAATGCTAAACTACAACTACCCCATGTGGAAATGCAAGTCAGAGACAATGGTTTCAGAAAAGCTATGCCGTGCAAATACAGCAAGTGGTCTCTGAGCACACAGAGAGAAGGTTATGCAGAGCCAAATGGTGCACAGAAACAGCACCTGACATTATGAAAGAATGACATGAAAAATTCAATTTACATTTGAGTAAATGATCTCTCACTATGTTAAAGCTTGAAAAGAAAAAACATCTGAAGCTTCAGCTATGTTCACAGAGTGTGTAGTAGTGATGTGAGACAGAAAAAGAGTGGCTATGAAAACAGAGACCACTGCAGCAACATAACTCACACTAGTGCCCTTCAGGACACACACTATCACGTAACATTCCAGTCAGCATTACAGCCCTGTAATGCATTAACAGGTCCAAATGAAATCTCTTATTCAGCACGTCGATCCTTACCTTTTAGAGCCAGCATGTCCATAGCTGCTGCAAGACCTCACCAATCTGATTTGCAAAACGTGAACCAGTCAACAAAAGCTATTGTGACACTAAATGCCAGTCACAATGTGGAAAAAAAGCATATTCCTCCTCTCCCACAAATGGTGGAAATTTTTCCATGTGTCTTGAGAATCCACAGGCATGGGAAAGTTAAGAAAAAACTTCACTGAAGTCATGGACAGATGGCCTGCACTGTTTTGTCAAAGACAGGTAATCCTTTGTCAACTCAGCACTGCATACAATTCCTCTATTTTGTTATGTGTAGTCAAAAACAGTAGTGGAAGTGACAGTTTACTAGGTACAAATTATAGGCATTTGTACTTCACTGGAGTATTTATTTTTTGTACAGTTGTTTATTTTTACTCCTCTACCTCTCACTGCAAATATTTTACTTTTTACTGCACTACATTTGTCTGTTTTATTTAGTTAGCGGTTACTTTCCTTACCTTCCTGTCCAGTGAAACCATAAATCTCCAGATGTTTTTCATTTGAATGCGGTAGTGATACTAATCCATAGACATCAGATATAATAGTAAAACACTGACAGGAGGGAGATTTAACTACAACATGAATAATTTTACTTGTAGTGCCTTACATTGGCCGATAATGCTTGCATACTTCACGCAAGAAATGTTTTGAATGTAGGACTTTGACTTGCAGTGCACTATTGATACTTGGTATCTGAATGCTTCTTCCACAACGAGCACGGTCTTTCTTGCAGTGATATTTGTGACTTCTTTGTCCCTACCGCTACAGTGCTATGCTGCTCTGATTTTCCCTCACTCATGTCCTTTTCGCTGCTGTTTTGTTAGGTCTGTTTCAGCTAAGCGCTGATTTCCGCAGAATTGTCACTACAGACCTACTGGAGTCATTCCTGGAAGGACTAGATGCCAAGGTACCAAATCTTTTGGGAGTGTACAAAGCTGCTGTCGCATCGAGCAGAAAGCTGACCCTGAGTGGAGTTCTGGAGTGTCTTCAAAAAGAGGTATTGCTAATAATGTTTACTAAAATTTGGATTCTAGCCTAGGATTCACTGTAACTCTTGTCTTATTTTTTCCTGGAGGACACAAACCAAAACAGGAGAGCAGCTGCCCTACTTGGTCTTCCTCATTTTCTCTCAGAGGATTCCTCCGATATAATCAGGATGTGTGATGTAAGTCAGTATATTAACACATTTTATACTACACTCACTTTTCTCTCACTTTATTGGAAACATTGCCATTGTGTAAAAATTCTTACTGTGGGTTAAGCTACACCATACTTAAACATGCCAGTCCCCATAATCACATGGACACACACCCCAACTCTCAAGCATTATACAGAACACCAAACCTTGCTTTTTGTCTTGTATTGTCCTCTTAATGTCATATTTTTCTAGCATTGTAAAAAAGAATCTTTTTTATAGGTTAACATTTTAAAATTGTACGTTAAATATTTTGGGGAAAAGTAACCACTGGTAAATTAAAATTCATTACACACAGTTTAAGTGTTCTTCATTTATTGGTAGGGATGCAAATTTCAGTCAGTTTCTTTAATTAATAGTTGGCTGCCTTAACAATCGATTATTGATTAGTCCAAAATATCTAGAAAATGTTTTTCAGCTTTTCATTAGAAAACTGCTTTATCAGAGTGAGCTTGATTTGTGGTTAAAAGAACAGATAAGTGAACACAAAGTTACTTTAGTGATAAACTAACACAAAATAATGACTTGATTTTGACAGTGGCACAAGAAAATCCAGTCTGTTTTGAGGCTACTAATATTTGAAATGTAATAATAGCAATTTGTATATTGTTGTTTTGCATTTTTTTAAATTACAAACAGGAGATGTCAGTTGAGATGTGTATATCTTTGTCATTAGGTCCATGGAGAAACCCTCGATGTGATAATGAAAGGAATGCAGGTTGGACTGCTTATTGGACACAAAGGCCGTCTCCATGATGCATTTCCTCTGGAAGTCTTTAATGTGGCTGTGGTGGTAGAGGAAACGATTATCGTTCATGACCTCAAAGATGTGCCCACAGGCTTTGCCATGTTGATGGCCGCAATCTACTGCCTTAACCTCGAGTACCCCCGCAACATGAAGTACTCCCTTAAATTCCTGCAGAGGGTCATCATGAGCATTAAACCAGACCAGTGTTCAGCAAGAATCCATGGTCTCAGAAATAAACTGCTCAGATATCGGCTGTAAACAAATGAATGCCCATCTTTAGCTCCTTCTAGAAGAAAACATAGTTTTTGGACTCTGGGATTGTTCTTCATAAATTGTTTGTGTTCCAAGCAGTGTAGTTTGAAGAGTGCAGGGCAGATATAGATGAAGCTGCCAAGATAACTTTACACAAATAATGCACGTTAAGCTCATACTGAGGAGAAGCTGTTTTTGGGGACTTTTGTTCTTTTGTTCTTCTACTTTTGTTCTTACAAATTGTTTTTTAAAGTGTAGTTTGTACAACACAAGTCCGTTATGGACCAAGCAAGTCAAGAAAAGAGCACAAACTAAAAGGTGAAGACCTTGCACACTGTTCTACATTGTAGGTTTGTTAAAACGTGTAAGAACCTTTGGTGAGGTCCTAAATATGTTGACAAAAGAACAATTTTACTTGAGTATTGTTTTAAAGAGATCTGCTATCTAGAGATTGGAGTTTGTTGTATGGTTTTAGAAAGCTCTCAGTACCCCTTACTTTGCCTCAGCAGAACTCCACAATAACTCTAACACTGTTTCTCTTTTTTCCATCTTTCTTATTCTCATTTCAAGTTTAGGAAGAATGTGGGAACCAGCAAATTTGTTAAACTTATGTTTTTTGGGATTGTTTCGTGATACATTGTATCATATTGTTCTTGTTTATATTTTATATAACTGTTAACTGACTCTCTCAACCCCAGCACTGGCAGTTATCATAACTAAGATGTGTTAAAAGGAGCTGTTTTTTAAAAGAATGGTTGAGATTTACCAACATGCAACATTGTTCTTGTTCATCTCAGGATTTTATGAACCCACTGATTGTTTTAGGTTCCTGATTTTTCGGCGTCAACCCACCTATTTAGATGTGAAGACGTAATTGAGATCAAAACCTAATGTTGAAGCAGTATAACATTGTTTTTCAAATAAATGTTATATTTCTGAACAGAGAGGCTGTGAGAATTCAGTGATTTTTACTAAAATAAGCAAACTTGGAATTGTCAGTCAAGATAACTTATACATCTGAGTTGCAATAAATTTTAAAGTTAAATCCTCTTGACTCGAAATAGCAAGTTGTATAAATGTCGATAAGTTATTTTAACTTTGAACAATGAATTAAAACAATGCAGAAATGTGAGTTAGTTGGACTAAGTAAATTAAGTTTTCATGCACTGATAATGTAAAATAACTCTTTGTTTTAACTTGCAGTAAAAAGTTGAAACTACTAGTGGTTAAAGTTAAATCAACTTGGACAACTTAAAAAACAACATTGATAGTACTAGAACATTGTAGTTATATCAATTTGGTGAACTTCAACTTTTGAGTTGAAACAAAGATTATTCTCGAGCTAACTTGCGTTTTCAAGACAGCAGGTGAACTTTCATTTGCAAGTTGAACCAGCTTGAAATGTCTTACAGATTATGTTTTTGATCAGATATGAAGTAAGGCCTTCATTGCAACAAGCACCATAACACTGGTTAACATAGCCACTCAGTTGCCCTACAACAGCCTGTTGGCCATGTAGTGATACTAGCTGACTCCATTTTCCTTCACAGAGCCCAGCTGCACAACCTCTTCTCCCGCCTCCTCCCTTGCTCCACCTTCCTCCGCTTCAGCTGTCTCCATTACCACTCTCTCCCCCATTTCATCCCCATACGCCAGTCTTCTCCAGCAGACAGAAGACCAGATCCCTTCCCTCCCCTCCCTTCGTCCTTTGGGCCTTTCCTAAACCTTGGGCCTCCTCTTCTGGACCAAGATGACCTTTTAGGTTTGGCAGATGACCAATTTTTCATTTGTTTGAAGCCTATGACTTTGATAAAATGCCCTCCTGCCTGGATGACCTCCTGTGCAGCTAGCATTAGCTAGCAGAAGTTCAGATTGAGTGCATGTGAGAGGGATGTAGAATCAGTGAGGGTTTCGATGCCTGTGACTGACTGTAGTTAGTGGAAGCCAATTTGAAATAGATGGAGAGGAACCTAACCTTCCTTGCCTCTCTGGTGGCACTCTTCCCCTTGACCCAGAATATATTCCAGGTTCATCTTGACCCAAAGCAGGACGAAAAACTAACGAGATGGATTGCCTCAACACGCCTGTTTGACACAATTCTGACTTCCTTCCTCTCAAGAGCCGCTGATATTTGTAGGGAAAGACACAGAAGCACAGCTAGCCACTTTGCTCTCACTCCCTCATCTCACTAACCTTTCAAAGCCAACACACTCCTCAGAGCATCTGTTGAGTCACAAAGAAATATTGCACTTTGTCTGTTACCATACCAGACGTGGCAGCTTCCCAAACCAGGAACATACAGCCTGGGTTGTGTCTTTTTTTTTTTTTTTTTTTTTTTTTGCTGAAAATCAGTGCTAACTAAAAACCAGAAAATCCAATTTTCCCATTCAGCAATCTGAAATACAGCAACATTTGAATATCTTATCAGTCCACAATTCATGTGAAACTGAACCCCTACAAACAAGGCAGCAGCACCTGTATGTTGGTTCAGTGCAGCTGAGAGGAGGTTGTTTATAACACTGTATGATGTTTATTAATAAGATTGAATAGGCATATATTACTTTGAGCAACATGTGACAGCAGAAAATCCTAATGTTAGATCAGTTACACTCATATTGAATGCTGCAGCTGCTGAGATTATTCATTTGGAAAAATAGGCTTTGCAGATAACACACCAGATGCTCATTTAACCATCTCTTGCAGCCATGTGCACAGAGGGGATGCACTGCACAATAAAATCTCATCCAATAAATACTCTGCCATTTACTGAGTGAGTCAAAGCCTTTATTGAATTCTAGAAAGGCTTCTCATCAAAAGGGTCAATAAAATCTGAACTGAAGGCCGATGCTTGCTTCTTCAAACTGACCCTTTACCAGTTCAGTCACCGTGACTCAGACATCCTGAGAGATAAGAGAAACACACTGCAACTGTGACAGATATAGGTGGATCAGTTTTTACTTTAATTATGATTTGGTTTCAGAGGGCGTTCAGGCAGAGTTTTAGAAATTAAGTTTCCATTACTCAGAAACTCGAATAGGAAGTCCTTGATTCAAGTCCAGATCCAATATTTTCCAATATTAAATTTTTTTTTTAAATTTTTTTAGCGATTTCTATAGGTGTCAGTTCTGGATGGAGCTATTTGCAGACCTTAGGGATACATCAATACTTCAATGGGAGTCACGAGCATCAGTGCCTACTGAGATATTGCTTTGGTGATGTTATTCAGTAGTACCAAACAATGAACATCGTTGGACAGTAAGCAATGCTTAGTTAACGTTAAAAATAAAAAAGTGCAAACTTGGGCATTACTAAATCACGTCGGACAGTAAGCACTGCGTACAATATGTTAGGGATATTGTGAGAGACTCAGTGGATGTCCTACATACGGTGTTTGTTTCACTTCAGAGATATTTGGGAGTGTGCCTTACATATTGGGGCCAATACCAAAAAATGCTGAGTGACAGACTGCAGCGATGACCAGTACCTAATGACCTATGCACTCAGACACCATTATGCAACTGCCACACAGCTGCAGGCCCGTTTACGAGATGTGAGGGGTGCTAGGGTTTCCAGACAAACCATTCGCAACCGACTTCACCGCTTTGGCTTGAATGCCAGACGACCGTTGCTGGTGACTCCACTGACACCAGTGTGACCTGGACAATGCAGCAGTGGTCTACCGTCCTGTTCACTGATGACTGTCGGGTCACCTTGCACAGAAATGATGGTCGTCAGCGTTGCTGGAGAAGGCGAGGTGAGCGATACACCGAGGTCAACATGGTCCCCAGGGTTCGCTTTGGTGGAGGAGGTGCAACAGTCTGGGCAGGCATCACCAATCAGCGCAAAACAGATTTGGTTATTGTAGATGGCTCAGTCACTGCACGTTCTTACCCCAGAAACATCATGGAACCCATCATCATCCCCCAATTCCACCAGTACACCCCTAGCTTTCTGTTCATGGATGATAATGCTCCACTACATCGTGCCAGAATTGTTACAGCTGGACTTCAGGAAGTCGGAGTGCCTCATATGGTATGGCCAGCAATGTCCCCTGACCTGAACCCCACAAAGCACGTCTGGGACCAGCTGAAGCAGAGACTGATCGTACCCCACCCCCACGTGACCTGGCAGAACTGCGTGTAGCACTTGTGGAAGAGTGGAACGCATTGCCTCAGAACAACATCATGAGGCTAGTGAGGAGCATGAGATGTCGCTGTCAAGCTGTCATTGCAGCAAATGGTGGAAACACCTGCCACTGACATTGTCAGTTTTTGTTATTTAGGGCTATCCTTGTTATTGTCTAAATTTTGGGTATAATAAATATTAAACTAATGAAAATGGTGTTTCTTCTCATTCATTATTAGTAATATCAAAGGAACTTTTACTTATTTCATTAAAATTCAGACCAAATAGGAAAAGCACATGAGAACATTTTTAATGAAAGGAGGTTTTATTAAACTCTTGAGCATAATTTATTTTATTCAATTAAATTTAACTTTAAATGTAAAAGGAATATTACAAAAGCAAACAGGCTAATGGGTTAATTTATGTGTGAAGCACAGACATAGTTGCCTGTAAATGAGAAAATTATGGGAAACTACAGATGAAAATACCATTATATTACCACCAATATATTACTAATATATGCATTATTATATTAATGAAATATATTAGTGTTACTGAACAGGAACTTTGGAGGGAATCATTTTATTTGACATAAACACATATTTAGATATTTTCTCAGCCTGTTCTCTTCTTTTTTAAATTCACATAAAAAACAAATCAAAACAAATAAAATACAAAAAAGAAGCTTGTTTAAACTTCTTAGTGTGGTGGGGAATCCTCCCCTACTCTAGGTGGAGCTGCTGAGTGCAGCCTTGAGCCAGTCCCTCCTAACCCCTCCTAATCAGGAAGTTATATAAGACACCTGTGATCTTTTGTCTCTCTCTTTGCCTCCTCCTCTGTCCTTGCTGTGGCTGTCCAGGTGTTGCATTGCTTGTGAGGAGTTTGATACTAGTTTTTAACATCCTGTGGTGAGTTGGCCAGTGACTGTTCTTTTTTTTTAATACCTTTTAAATAAGCAGTGTGAACTCGGTTAATGGTTTTTCTTCCCTTTCTTTGTAGGTTCACCTGCACTATTGCTGTTTTGCCCCTTAGTCGCCCCTTAGTTTGGTCTTGTTTTGTCCTTAGTTTGCCCCTTTGTTTGCCCCTTCGTTTGCCCCTTAGTTCACCCCTTAGTTTGCCCTTAGTTTGCCTTTGTTGGACCTTAGTTTAACCTTTGTCTACTTGTTTAGATTTATCTTTTATATTTAGTTTTGGCTGGTAGATTTAGTTTGACCTTTTGCTTTTGACTTTTGCCTTGAGTTTAGATTTCTGTTCATTTAGTTATTTTTTCATTGATTTCTTTTGTTTGAATTTGCTTCTGGCCAACTGGGTTACTTTGTATTTTTGCTTTGTTGATTATTGTTTATTGGGTTACATTATATTTTTTGCTTTACCATAATTGTTCATTTGCTTGTGATTTAATTTTGTTTTGAGATTCTTTTCTTTCTAGGTGTGGAGTGCTACTGTGGAGAGGCTAGGCACCTGTGGTGAGGCCCCTTCACTGAATTGCATGTGAGTTAATAGTTATTGTCCTCGGGACATCTCATGTAAGGAGGGAGGAGCTGTTATGTATTACGTGTGACGTCATCACGTAATGTTGTGAGTGCACCAGAGTTTGCAGACATGTCAGGATGTGTTGCCTGAGTTTAATAAAAAGTATATTGTTCCAGAGAACCGCCTCGTGATTTTACCCCTCAAAAAGAGTAGATGATATAACAGAAATGTAATTAAAGGATGTTGGTGTGCAGACATCATCACGCTGATTTTTTTTTTCAGTGTATTGAGAAATATTAGGTTGCCATCACAAAGCTAATAAAAACAGAAAAACAAATACATTGACAGCTGTCACCTCTCACATGTTGGCAGTTTAGACTTTCCAGGTTGTAAAACCTGCTTGTCTTTAGGAAAAAATTAGCACCCAGAAAACAAAAGCAGACATGGCAAGAAAATGTAGCTACACAGAAATTTATGTCCAATTTATTTTATTTTTATAGCCCAGAACATGTTTGTCTCAGAGGACTCTATAAGTTTATCAGCAAATAACAATCTCATCCTCAGAAATTTGATCCAAATAAGGAACTCCACATAACCCTTTAACGGGAAAAATGGGAGGAACCTTAGGAAGTGCAGAATCTTTTCTCAATATTTCAAGAAAAAAAAAATTATGATAATGATAATAGTAATACTAAAAGTTACATGTCAAAGCACAACATTTCTGAAAACTGACATTTCAGGTTACAGAAAGAGCAGGAATAAACATTTGTGTTTTATGAAAAGAAGCCACTTTGACAGATCCCTCTATTCAATTCAATTTATATAGTGCTAGATCATAACATAAATTATCTCAAGGAACTTCTGATACAGAGCAGGTCTAAACCATACTCTTTATAATATTATTTACAAAGACCCAACATTCCCCCAAGAGCAAGCACTTGGCCACGGTGGCAAGGAAAAACTCCCTTTTAACAGGAAGAAACCTTGAGCAGAACCTGGCTCATGGTGGGAGGCCGTCTGCCTCGACCGGTTGGGTTGAGAGTAAGAGGGAAGGAAGGAAGGGGAGTGATAGAGGTGGAAAGAAAACATAGGATAATGCAGGTTTCATGATGACAGCAAAATTAAAAGTAATATGAGGACAATAGCAGGATTAATAATAGGAGAAATGGCAATACAATAACAATAGAAGAAGTAATCATGGTAAGACTAATAATAGGAAAAATAATTATCATTAATGAGGCTAATAATAGGGGCGGCATGGTGGTGCAGTGGTTAGCAATGTCGCCTCACACCAAGAGGGTTCGAACCCTGGTCCGGGCCCTCTGTGTGCAGTGTGTTCTCCCTGTGCCTGAGTCCAGGGTGTACCCCGCCTCTTGCCCATAACCAGCTGGGATAGGCTCCAGATCCGCGCTACCCTGACAGATTAAGCTTTATAGAAAATGGATGGATGGAGACTAGTAATGGAGACAGTAGATGGCCCACAGCAACAGATCCAAACTCAGTTTACAGCTCCGAGGGTAGATGAACTTGCAGACAATGACAGCAGAAGAGAGGAGAGAAAGCAAAAAACTAAGGGAAAGGGAAGAAGTTGAATTAGTAGCATGCATTAATGATACCCTTTTCCAAGAAATGAAGGTGTCTTGACAGTTTTGACAGTGCAGATGATGATTAACATATATGCAAAAAAAAGCAAAAACAACACTCCAATTTTTGAAACCTTCCTCTAGTGAGCAAGAAAAAATCTCCAGAAAATCTTTGATTTAGTATTGTGATAGTATGACTGAAGCAGTTCTTGGTAAGAAATACATAAGAGGGGCCCTATTCCAAGGCATGAAGGTGTCTTGACAATAAAAACAATGCACATGACAATTGATCTTTAGGTGTCAAAATGGTTTCAAGACACCTTCACACCTCTTGTGTATGATTAATATTTATGCAATGAAAAAAGGGAAGTACAAAAAAAAATTTGACACAAGAGGGGCCCTCTTCCCGGGCATGAAGGTGTCTTGATAGTAAAAAAAAATGAACATGACCACTGATACTTACTTAACAGAAATGGAAAAAAGAAACTATTTTGACACCTCCCTCTTGTGAGCAAGAAAAATCTCCAGAAAACTGGAGAAGTCCTTGGGAAGAAATACAGAGAAGGGGCCCTCTTCCAGGGCATTAAGGTGTCTTGACAGTTTTCACAATGCAACTGATGAACATATATGTAAAAAAATTGCAGGCAAGACCTTTAGGTGTCAAAATGGTTTCAAGACACTTTAACGCCATGGAAGAGGGCCCCTCTTGTGTATGATTAATATTTATTTGAAAAGAGAAATGCTATGAAAAGTTTTGACAAAGAAAAATCTCAGAAAAAAAGTCTTGGGAAGAAATACACGAGAGGGGCCCTCTTCCAAGTTTGAGAGAAGAGAAAAGGGCCCTCTTCCAGAAGGTGTGAAGAAATGTCTTGACAGTGAAAACAATGAACATGACAACTGATACTTACTTAACAGAAATGGAGAAAAGAAACTGTTTTGAAACCTCCCTCTTCTCTTGTGAACAAGAAAAATCTCCAGAAATCTGGAGAAGTCCTTGGGAAGAAATACACGAGAGGGGCCCTCTTCCATGACATGAAGGTGTCTTGACAATCAAAACAATGAACATGACCTCTGATACTTACTTAACAGAAATGGAAAGAAGAAACTGTTTTGACACCTCCCTCTTGTGAGCAAGAAAAATCTCCAGAAATCTGGAGAAGTCCTTGGGAAGAAATACACAAGAGGGGCCTTCTTCCAGGGCATGAAGGTGTCTTGACAGTCAAAACAATGAACATGACAACTGATACTTACTTAACAGAAATGGAAAGAAGAAACTGTTTCGACACCTCCCTCTTGTGAGCAAGAAAAATCTCCAGAAATCTGGAGAAGTCCTTGGGAAGAAATACACAAGAGGGGCCCTCTTCCATGACATGAAGGTGTCTTGACAGTCAAAACAATGCAACTGATGAACATATATGTAAAAAAAATTACAGACAAGACCTTTAGGTGTCAAAATGGTTTCAAGACAGTTTAACGCCATGGAAGAGGGCCCCTCTTGTGTATGATTAATATTTATGCTAGAAAAGAGAAGAAAAAAAAAAAATTTGACACAAGAGGGCCCTCTTCCAGGGTGTGAAGGTGTCTTGACAGTAAAAACAATGAACATGACAACTGATACTTACTTAACAGAAATGGAAAAAAGAAACTGTTTTGACACCTCCCTCTTGTGAACAAGAAAAATCTCCAGAAATCTGGAGAAGTCCTTGGGAAGAAATACACGAGAGGGGCCCTCTTCCATGACATGAAGGTGTCTTGACAGTCAAAACAATGAACATGACATCTGATACTTACTTAACAGAAATGGAAAAAAGAAACTGTTTTGACACCTCCCTCTTGTGAGCAAGAAAAATCTCCAGAAATCTGGAGAAGTCCTTGGGAAGAAATACACAAGAGGGGCCCTCTTCCAGGGCATGAAGGTGTCTTGACACTTTTCACAATGCAACTGATGAACATATATGTAAAAAATTACAGACAAGACCTTTAGGTATCAAAATGGTTTCAAGACAGCTTAACGCCATGGAAGAGGGCCCCTCTTGTGGGTGATTAATATTTATGCTATGAAAAGAGGAAAGAAAAAAAAACAATTTGACACAAGAGGGCCCTCTTCCAGGGTGTGAAGGTGTCTTGACAGTAAAACCAATGAACATGACCTCTGATACTTAACAGAAATGGAAAAAAGAAACTGTTTTGACACCTCCCTCTTGTGAGCAAGAAAAATCTCCAGAAATCTGGAGAAGTCCTTGGGAAGAAATACACGAGAGGGGCCCTCTTCCAGGGCATGAAGGTGTCTTGACAGTCAAAACAATGAACATGACAACTGATACTTACTTAAAAGAAATGGAGAAAAGAAACTGTTTTGACACCTCCCTCTTGTGAGCAAGAAAAATCTCCAGAAATCTGGAGAAGTCCTTGGGAAGAAATACACAAGAGGGGCCCTCTTCCAGGGCATTAAGGTGTCTTGACAGTTTTCACAATGCAACTGATGAACATATATGTAAAAAAATTACAGACAAGACCTTTAGGTGTCAAAATGGTTTCAAGACAGCTTAATGCCATGGAAGAGGGCCCCTCTTGTGTGTGATCAATATTTATGCAATAAAAAGAGGAAAGAAAAAAAACCTAATTTGACACAAGAGGGGCCCTCTTCCAGGGTGTGAAGCTGTCTTGACAGTAAAAACAATGAACATGACCACTGATACTTAACAGAAAAGGAAAAAAGAAACTTTTTAGACACCTCCCTCTTGTGATCAAGAAAAATCTCCAGAAATCTGGAGAAGTCTTTGGGAAGAAATACACGAGAGGGGCCCTCTTCCATGACATGAAGGTGTCTTGACAGTCAAAACAATGAACATGACCACTGATACTTACTTAAAAGAAATGGAGAAAAGAAACTGTTTTGACACCTCCCTCTTGTGATTAAGAAAAATCTCCAGAAAACTGGAGAAGTCCTTGGGAAGAAATACACAAGAGGGGCCCTCTTCCAGGGCATGAAGGTGTCTTGACAGTCAAAACAATATAACTGATGAACATATATGTAAAAAATTACAGACAAGACCTTTAGGTGTCAAAATGGTTTCAAGACAGCTTCACACCATGGAAGAGGGCCCCTCTTGTGTGTGATCAATATTTACGCAATAAAAAGAGGAAAGAAAAAAAAAAAAAAATTTGACACAACAAGGGCCCTCTTCCAGGGTGTGAAGCTGTCTTGACAGTAAAAACAATGAACATGACCACTGATACTTAACAGAAATGGAAAAAAGAAACTGTTTTGACACCTCCCTCTTGTGAACAAGAAAAATCTCCAGAAAACTGGAGAAGTCCTTGGGAAGAAATACACAAGAGGGGCCCTCTTCCAGGGCATGAAGGTGTCTTGACAGTACAAACAATGAACATGACATCTGATACTTACTGAAGAGAAATGGTAAAAAGAAACTGTTTTGACACCTCCCTCTTGTGAACAAGAAAAATCTCCAGAAAACTGGAGAAGTCCTTGGGAAGAAATGGAGAAGTCCTTGGGAAGAAACAAGAGGGCCCTCTTCCAGGGCATGAAGGTGTCTTGACAGTCAAAACAATGATCATAAAAAATGAACTGATACTTACATAACAGAAATGATCAATATTTATGCAATAAGAAGAGAAGAAACTGTTTTGACACTTCCCTCGTGTAAAACAATGAAAATCTACTTACATAACAGAGAGAAAAACTGGAGAAGTCCTTGTGAGCAAGAAAAATCTCCAGAAATCTGGAGAAGTCCTTGGGAAGAAATACACAAGAGGGACCTTCTTCCAGGGCATGAAGGTGTCTTGACAGTCAAAACAATGAACATGACAACTGATACTTAACAGAAATGGAAAGAAGAAACTGTTTTGACACTTCCCTCTTGTGAACAAGAAAAATCTCCAGAAATCTGGAGAAGTCCTTTGGAAGAAATACACGAGAGGGGCCCTCTTCCATGACATGAAGGTTTCTATAGAGTCAAAACAATGAACATGACCACTGATACTTAACAGAAATGGAGAAAAGAAACTTTTTTGACACCTCCCTCTTGTGAGCAAGAAAAATCTCCAGAAAATTGGAGAAGTCCTTGGGAAGAAATACACAAGAGGGGCCCTCTTCCATGGCATGAAGGTGTCTTTACATTTTTCACAATTTAAATGATGAACATATATATATTTCAAAAACTTGCTGTTTTTATGCCTCCATTTACTGAGCAAGAACAATCTGCACAACAGTGTTTTGGTTTTATTGAGATTGAGAAATTGAGAAAACCTACTTTTGAACATTTTCAAAAAACTACAACTACCCCATGTGGAAATGCAACTCAGAGACAATGGTTTCAGAAAAGCTATGCCATGCAAATACAGCAAGTGGTCTCTGAGCACACAGAGAGAAGGTTATGCAGAGCCAATGGTGCACAGAAACAGCACCTGACATTATGAAAGAATGACATGAAAAAATTCAATTTACATTTGAGTAAATGATCTCTCACTATGTTAAAGCTTGAAAAGAAAAAACATCTGAAGCTTCAGCTATGTTCACAGAGTGAGTAGTAGTCACGTGAGACAGAAAAAAGAGTGGCTATGAAAACAGAGACCACTGCAGCAACATAAACCTCACACTAGTGCCCTTCAGGACACACATCATCACACACACACACACACACACACACACACACCTTAACATTCCAGTCAGTATTACAGTCCTGTAATGCATTAACAAGTCCAAATGAAATCTCTTATTCAGCACGTCGATCCTTACCTGTGCTGACCTCACCAATCTGATTTGCAAAACGTGAACCAGTCAACAAAAGCTTTTGTGACACTAAATGCCAGTCACAATGTGGAAAAAAAGCATATTCCTCCTCTCTCACAAATGGTGGAAACTTTTCCATGTGTCTCGAGAATCCACAGGCATGGGAAAGTTAAGAAAAAACTTCAATCATGAGGAAAACTCCTATGTGTCTCTCCAATCCAACCTGATCCACAGGTAGTCTGTGCACACTCTGGAGGGACACATTCTAAAGTGACTGTTGTATGGTAATGATTAGAACTTTGAATGACATGCCATTATGAGGTCACAGGATTCTGATTCTGTGTTTGGAATTATTATCATTTCATTTAACTGTAAATATTCTGCTCAGATTTTATATGTATTTCAGTATGGGTACAGCAGAAATGCACAAAATTTGCTCTTTTTTTCTCTTTTGAATGTCTTTAACAGTTATGAAAACAATGTGTTAGTGTGCAAATGTACTGCAAATACAGTATTTAGTGTTTCAAGGGAATACTTACCTATTGCCACTGTACCTGTCATCAAACTTTTGTTTAATTAATATGTAAATAGATCTACTGCACCTTAGATACACCATGAACAGTTTCAGTTGTTTCATAATCAAATAAATTCAATCTGCAGTGGTCTCATTCCTTCAGACTTCAGATGTTGCTATACCGCAGTACACACAACTCGCGCAGTTAGCAGTCAATCATAGTTTTTGTTTTTTATCCCTTGTCAAATAAAAGTACAGTTACAAATAATAGCGATAGCAAAAAGTCTTTTTGACATTTCACCAGATTACATTTTTTACCTCATGTCATTGCCCACCTTTTCATCTTGTTCTTACAAGAAATCTCACTTTCAGTTTCATTGGTTTAAATGAGAAAAACAAAAAAATTTGTGCAAAATAATAATGCTGTGGTCACTAGTTTTCATCATGGATGAACCAGATCCTGCATCATGTTCAGGACATATGTTTTCACAGAGTTGTGTGATATAGACAGAGTGATATATTCTTCTCCTGACACTGTTTTGAGTAAATGTAAGGGAAACAAAACTGGGTTTAAATTAACACGGATGTGACCCAGAAGATCTTATTACTGTAACTGAATGGTAACATACAAGCCTATCAATGCTCCAGTTTCAAACAGCATCTCTGACTCATCAGCTGTGGGTTTACTCAGCTCTAATCAGCTCCACTGCCTGTGACCACACTTTTGAGAAACAGTCAGAGAGCAACTGTCTCCCTCTAGAGACCAACCTGGGATCCACAGTGTGGATGAAGACTGTTGACAGCTGAAAGGACAAGCTTGTGGCCACTGATTGTCACAAAGGCCAGAAAGTTAATATTTTACTTTATCTTAATTTGTGACAGGCTACACGGAACCACCTGTAGACCACAGCAAACCGTGGGAGGAATCTGTATATGGTACAGTACATTATTTTTGCTGTAGTGACGTTTCAGAGTATGTTTGGCCTTCTTTTTAATATCCAATTACAGCATTATAAGCTATCATAAAAAATAAGGTGAATGGTTCAACTGCAAAAAAGGACAAGCTTGTGGCCACTGTCCTGATGAACCAAGCTTGGTTAACCACTCTCTGCAGCTGCTTGGAATCAGATCGACATGCTGAGTGCAGTGTAACAGAAGCTTATGCCATGATAACAGGGCAGGAATAAGATTATCCTGCTGGGACATTTCACAGTATTTATTTGTGTGTAATGGTTAACTTTTAAGTTTGTGCAAAAGCAGTTATAAAAGTTTATTCAGATAAGAATTTTATTTATTCATCTGTCTGTTTTGTAAGGCCAAAACGTGTCTACCTATAAACATTCTTATGTCAACTATGACATATTTTATGCCTCAGCAACTTGAGACACCTTGTGAACTCGCATTCAAAGGCATCATCTGAAGGACAATAAAAATGTCGTGCACATGTGTTTCTTCTGCAGTGGATGTGTCTCTAATGTTTTATAAGCTGCTAAAGATTACAATAAAAAGTATTACATAGTCACAGTCATAGTCCTAGTCATATCTAGAAAGGTAATGGCACTCTGAAACAAATGAACAGCCGATCAACTGAGCTAGCTTTTCGCTTGTGACGTATGTTGAGTCACTTGCAGGGCTCTTGTCATCACAAATATTCTCACTAAATACATAATCATCCGATTGCCTCATGGCAGAACATACAAAAAATTAGATATAAAACACCAGACAAGAAATACAGTGCGGTAAAATATTTTATTTAAATTGAATCAATCAAAAGCAATGGAAAGCTGTTTCTTATCTGAATACAACAACATGAGGTACTATTAACTATTCTGCAAACATTTCACAAATGCATCTAAGGCAGGGGTCGAGCCACAAAACCCTTTTGACATCTAAAATGAGGATAACTGCATATATCCTTTTTATTTTTGTATAACCTGTATGCTATGTATAAAAACTGTGTACAACTGTGTAAAAACTATAGTGTGTTGCATTTATGAAATCAATGAACTGCTACACGAAATTTTATTTCTTTATGTGACAAAAACATTTTGAACTTTGAACAAAAGATGCTTGGTTGATGCTAACTTTCAAATAAAATACTCAATGTCTATTTGAGTCCTCCTCGTATTTATGAAATAAAAATTCAAACTTAAATTATCCACCTGCAGCGAACCAAAAATGCCATCTGCTTCTGTGTTCCCTCATCACTTTATAGCGTGTACTGGAGCGTGCAGTCAGCTGTCAACCTGAGAATGTTGCTGCCGGGTGTCGCACATCGGAGGTTGTGACGCATATTTTGAGCGACAAAAAATTAAAAACGTTTTATTTTAATGCTACAAGATCACCATAATCTTCAAATTCAGAATTACATTAAAAACGAACAAACTAAAATAAAAATACATTTAAATGAAATGCTCATTATTTATTTTCCAAAGTCACAGGGAGCCACAGCAGAGGGATGAAAGAGCCACATAAGGCTCTGGAGCTGCGGGTTGCTGACCCCTGATCTAAGGTATAAACGCATCAGTAGCACTTTAAGTGTAAAGCAGTATGGAGATTTAAATTTAACTGTATTATATAGTGACTTCAGTATCTCTAGTGTCTCTGTTGTTGATCTGATTAAAGAGCTGAACTAGATTTTATTAGCTATATGCAATAGTGCCTTAAGTTGTTTTTGGCAGACAGATACAGAAAATAGCAAGCAGGTGTTGACGGTTCTGGTGTTTCTTTCTGGGTACCTGCTGTTTAATACTTTATTCCTTATTAACAGTAAATTGCACTTGGGTTAACAGTAAATTGCACTTGGGTCACTACCATATGGCAGAAGAAGATTAAGAGTCAACTTTGCTGGTCTTTCAATCTCTGCACTAATTGTTTTTCTTCTCGTCACCCCCTTTCGTGAACCCCCCCTCCCCCAGTAGAAGACCACATTTTATGGTTTAGCAACTTTGCTGATTTGGGGTGGCTGTACACTCCTGAGGCCATTAGTGTCACTGACAGGGCCAATATGGCACAGAGGGAACGTCTTAACTAGACCGTAGTGTAAGAGTAACTCTGTTAACAGGAAGGCGAGGGACATATGTGTACTAGGAGAGGGACAAATAATCAATATTACAGTATCTTGAAATGTTTCATTGAATAGCAGTAGTTGAATAGTCTGCTTATTCATTAATAGTCAACAGAGGACCTTAAGTTGATGCTGTGTGCTGTAGTGGACTACTCATGGATGGTTTTAGCCAGCATCACCTGATCTAGAATAGTTTAGTTAACATGTGAAGCATATTGGCTTACACATATATCTTTCCTCAGTTTTATTCAATATGATAATAATAATTTGCAGCAGTCTTTTCACGAAGAGTCATTTCATAGCAGTGAAGGTAGGAAGAAATATTCTTTTCCTTTTTCTTTTCCTTTCTTCACCTGTGTTGAATGTGGTTATGCCTGCAAGCAGTTTGACTGATTCACCCTTATAGACAGTAAAGATTAAGAGGATGACAAATCAGCATTTGCTTACACAGCACCTGTGGCTAATCTCCTTGTCTTCCTCCAGAAAGCCCCCAGACGACTCAGGCTCACACACTCATTCTAACAGAGAGAAAGAAACAAGACAGGTAGTAACTCAGTTGACCCCACGTTACATCAGAAAAGGCAGAGAAAGGACGTCAACACTGGATCAAGATCGTCGAGCATTTCCTGGAGTCTGATGATCTCTGAAGAAATTATATCTGAACCAAAAGCTTTAGTGGAAATTCTACCTCAATTTGTTTTGGGGAATTGCATGTGTCAACACTTCACATGATAAAATGCTTTGATCCAGCTGGGCAACCACACGCACAAGTTATAAAGTGAAGCTCAGACATTAGAACACATCTTAAAATGGAAGACCACATGACCAAAGTGAGGATAAGTAAGTATTTATTTCTTCTGTATGTTCTCTACAGAAAAAAGTTCAGTCCAAGGTAAAGCACTTGGCCAAGATCTGCCTTGTAAAGTGTGTTCTGATTCAAGCAGTAGTACACACTATGGCATCTATGCCTGTAATGGCTGCAGTGGCTTCTTCAAGCGCAGTTAGTTTAGTTAGTTTAGTTTAGTTTATTCATTTTTCTCGATCAGCAGTTGCAATAACTCAAAATAGTAATACAAAAAATGAAATAAAATAAAATATATTCCAAAATAAATATGCAAAATACAGTGATTCATGGCCAACAGGAAGAACAAAAGAAAGAAAAAATGACACAAACAAAAAGAACAGGAAAAAAGTGCGATCGAGAAGGAGCAGTGGGAAGCACAATGCTTATTCAAACTGCCCCTTTGTACCATTATCTCTGTAGAGCAGAGATAGAGTCTACAACAACATGAACTCAATGACAATTATACAATATGATATCCAATGTAATATGCCTCTGTGCACATACATACCACACATACCGTTACTTGCATGCAATATGCAGTGTAATCAGTTCATGTATGTTTGTACAGTATATCTACATACATCCACATCCATACCACCTACACCTACCTACAGTGCATATACACACCTATACATGCAGTGTAAGACGAAGACTCATCTGCAGGTGAGTGGGACCCAGACTGTAGTTACTACATGACATTATGCCGAAGAATGTCAAATGTAACAGAAAAAAAATATCAATTAACTTTGCAATTTTACATTTGACTTGTCTTTATTTTTAAAAAAAAACAAAAAAAAGAATTAAAATCATAGGTGTCAGGCTGGAACTGGGAGGTGTCCTGTTGACAAGGCTCATCGGAACCAGTGCCAAGCTTGTCGACTAAAGAAATATGTGCTTAAATTTAAGCATTTGTCCTAAATATATTTTGTATTTGCTTTATTTGACAAGCATGTTCATTTTGGTCATTTGTGTCCTTTATTTATTGGGTCATCAGAAACAAAACAGAATAAATAACACAAGACAAATGACAAAAAGTTTAGTTTTAAAGGTTTAATCCGTTTTTAAAAACACAATCAAATATCTGTGGCAGCCTGGAAAATCCAGTGAGTTCTGTCCAGCGAGCACAATCTTTGGAGTGGCAACAGAGCTTGCTAAAAGATGGGATCAACAGTTTTCTTTCCAGACAATGGTCTTGGATACTGTGCAGCAGTACTTTACATCACCTCAGACAAAAATAAATAAATACATTTGACTGTGGAAGTCAATACAGTAACATTTGACCGCAAAAATAACAGAAATGGGGAAACCATGGAAGATAAGCTTCCGGCTCTGCTCTGTCCTGGAGTGGAAATGTCAGTGGGGCTATATGAACAGTAGGTGGCGGTAATGAGCGTATTCACTGATAGGGCTCTCAAGTTTTGAATGCAGGCAAGAGTGATCCCCCAAAAAAAAAAAACACCCCCAACAGCATTGTTTTGGGATGTTATTTTTTCATTGCTTGTTGCGTTATCTTAGCCCGCCCCTTTCCTTTTTTGATTGACAGGTAAGTGACAGGCTCAACTCCATAGGAGACGTGCTCGATTCCTCCCGGTTCCATAGCAACGACGCACGAGAGAAATTTACCGTTTTTTTTTTTCTTTTCTCTCAGCAAAATACAATGTATAGCGGTAGTGCGTGACAAAAGACCGAAAAGCGTGACTGTTACGCTCAATGCGTGAGACTTGAGAGCCCTGAGTCCGGTAACTGTGCTGCCGCGGGGTTTTCACCCGAAGCTAAAACTGACTGCAGAGACTTCCTACCAACTAAGGCACTGGAATTTAGCTGGGCTAACATGCTAATCTGCTTCCCCACAGCAGCCGGTCCCCTCTCTGGACTGACTCAGCCCGGACAAGCTGTCCCTGATGGATCCGTGAAAACTGAACCGGGGTCCGGTGACTGTGAGGGACCAAAGGTCTGTGCGGGCAGTTAAAACGAATCGTGTTTAGTTACAACACGGATCTTAGTTACCCCGCTCCCGTTGCTGTTAGCTTCTCCGACATTAGGCAAACAAATCTTTATTGTTCGTCTTATCCAGAACAAAGTTCTATTTCAGAGTACATTGTTGGCCCCTCAGGTGAGCGTGTTTGTTATCACCGGTTAACTCCAGGTCACAGGCGTAGGCTCTGCTCCTCAGGGCTCAGCAGGGGGCAGGTTAGTTTGCTCTGCGGTGCCGGTCTGAATAACCCATCAGACACAAAGTGCCCGTCGGTGTGTGACTGTGTCCGGTCGTGTAAAAGCATTTATCATTTACTCAGTGGAGACCGATTTTACAGCAGCAGCTTGTAGACAGTGATGTTTCAACTCTTTTAACTCACCATTAACCTAATGGTGGTGGAGGTTTGGAAGAAGAAATGTCATTTAGACGAACTGACCCTTTAATCAACATAATATAACGGATTAATTTCATTATTGATAGTGTGACGCTCATTTTGTTGATCGATCCCAGTATGAAATGTGTTAACAGCAGTTCAAACGGTGAAGATTTTCATTTCCTGTCATATGACAAACAGCGAAGTCACATCTAACTGGATAAAACCTCAGAACATCTGAAACATGACTTAAATAATTAGTTAATTACTCAGTTATTGCAGATGAATTTCCTGTTGCTGGACTTACACGCACTGACTGTGTTAGTGATGAAGAGTTAACAGTGAATGAAGCAGGTGAGTAGGCAACAAAGTCTTTATTTACTTTTTGTAGTTTTACACCTCAGCAGGAAGCACAGACCTGATGTCCTGACGTGGACCACCCAGGACCAGGATCAATGTGATCTGACTCATCGGACTGACAGGTGAGATCCACTGCACACACCAGACCCACAGGTGAGGTCTGCGTTTACCTTGTCTTTCTGCTGGAAGTGATGAAAACGGTGTTTTACTGAATCCCTCCCCCAGCAGTCTGCTGGGGACCGCATGTTGAGAACCTACTTCTTCTGATCCAGACACCTGACTGGGTTTATATAGGATCAGTTCGCCTGTCCTACCTGTTCATTGATACTGCTCTCTGATTGGCTCTTACAGATGGAGCTCAATGACCCACTGATGACGTCAGACATCAGTGATGTCAGACCTCCACCATGATGGTGAGTGTCATCAAAGGATCAGTCGTGTGTCTGGGATGATGTCACAGAGTGGGCGGGGTTAGACTCTGCTGGGAGACGTGCTGACGTGATGGTAACGTATTGTGTCACTTCCTGTGTGCTGCTTCTGCACTGTTTTACGAGTGTTTCGAGTTATCCTAGCTTATCAACTACATTAACGTTGCCGTGCTCTGTGGTTAATC
>CM028883.1:27784485-27850046 GCA_016801885.1 Toxotes chatareus | reverse complement strand
CAGGCTACACGGAACCACCTGTAGACCACAGCAAAGCATGGGAGGAATCTGTATATGGTACAGTACATTATTTTTGCTGTAGTGACGTTTCAGAGTATGTTTGGCCTTCTTTTTAATATCCAATAGTATCAATATTACAGTATCTTGAAATGTTTCATTGAATAGCAGTAGTTGAATAGTCTGCTTATTCATTAATAGTCAACAGAGGACCTTAAGTTGATGCTGTGTGCTGTAGTGGACTACTCATGGATGGTTTTAGCCAGCATCACCTGATCTAGAATAGTTTAGTTAACATGTGTAGCTGATGCGGACCAGCCTAAATTAGCTACAGCTAGCCGTCCTACGTTAGCTCCTGTCAGCCGTTCCCCGGCAGCTCCCGAGCAGCCGGGAAGCCAGGGCGGCTGGGTGGCAGTCCAAAGGAAACATAGCATGAAACAACGGCCCGTGGTTCACCATCAACCGCTTCATGTTTCAAACAGATTTTCCCCAATCAGCGACACACCCGCTGAGGAAAAAACTTTTATTGGCAGCTCCATTTTGCGAAATGTGAAGTTACAGACTCCAGCGACCATAGTTAAATGCATTCCTGGGGCCAGAGCGGGCGACGTTGAATCGTATTTAAAACTGCTGGCTAAGGATAAACGTAGATTTGGTAAGATCGTTATTCACGTCGGCGGTAATGACACCCGGTTACGCCAATCGGAGGTCACTAAAATTAATGTGGAATCGGTGTGTAACTTTGCCAAAACAATGTCGGACTCCGTAGTGTTCTCTGGACCCCTGCCCGATTTGACCAGTGATGACATGTTTAGCCGCATGTCTTCATTCCGTCGCTGGCTGTCTAGGTGGTGTCCAGCAAACGACGTGGCCTTCATTGATAACTGGAAAACTTTTGGGAAAAACCTGGTCTGATTAGGAGAGACGGCATCCATCCAACTTTGGATGGTGCAGCTCTCATATCTAGAAATATGACAGATTTCATTAGAAAACCAAAGTCATGACAACCCAGAGTTGAGACCAGGATGCAGAGTTGCAGTCCTACACGCTTCTCTGCAGTTTCTCTAGAGCTGTCACCCACCCATGATTCTCATGATTCTTATTATTCCTACCATTCTAACGATTCCCTTTACCCTATAGAGACTGTGTCTGCTCCCGTCAACAAAAAGTGCATAAATTAAAAAATGCAAGAGGTGTTACTCATAAAAACCTCAAAAAAATTTATACTACAAAAGCATCTGAACCTAAAAACACCACAATCAGATGTGGGCTATTAAACATTAGATCTCTCCTGTCTAAATCTCTGTTAGTGAATGATTTGATAATGGATCAGCAGATTGATTTATTCTGTCTGACTGAGACCTGGCTGCAGGAGGAAGAGTATGTCAGTCTAAATGAGTCAACCCCTGCTAGTCATATTAATTATCACATTCCTCGAGGCACAGGCCGAGGAGGAGGAGTGGCAGCAATCTACCACTCAAGTTTATTAATTAATCCTAGACCTAAGCCGAAATATAGTACATTTGAAAGCCTTATCCTCAGCCTCTCACATCCAAATTGGAAGACAGAAAAACCAGTACTATTTGCTGTGGTGTATCGTCCACCTGCTGCTTACTTTTGTCTGAATTCACTGAATTTTTATCTGATTTAGTGCTTAGTACGGATAGAGTAATTATAGTGGGCGACTTTAATATTCATGTCGATACCCACAATGACAGCCTTAAGACTGCTTTCTATTCAGTATTAGACTCAATTGGCTTTTTACAAAATGTTAACAAACCAACTCACTGTTTTAATCACACCCTTGATCTTGTACTAACCTATGGCATAGAAGCTGAATATTTGACAGTATTCCCTCAGAACCCTGTTTTATCTGATCATTCTTTAGTAACATTTGAATTTACAATAATGAACTGCACAGCATCTGAGAAAAAAATTAACTACTGTAGATTTCTGTCTGATAATGCTGTTATCAAATATAAGGAAGCTATTCCATCTTTATTATCTCCGCTGCCATGTGCCAGTTTTACAGAGGGCAATGGCCTAAACTTTACTCCAGCAGATATAGACTATCTAGTTGATAATACTGCTGCTTCATTGCGTTCAACCCTTGACTCTGTTGCCCCTTTGAAAATGAAGGTCAGTAATCAGAGGAAGCTAGCTCCATGGTACAATTCACAAATACGTACTTTAAAGCAGATATCACGAAAGCTGGAAAGGAAATGGTTATCCACTAATTTAGAGGAATTCCGCCTAGCATGGAAAGACAGCATCATAACGTATAAAAAAGCCCTTCGTAAGGCAAGAACTGCCTATTACTCATCATTAATAGAGGAAAACAAGAACAACCCTAGGTTTCTTTTCAGCACTGTAGCCAGGCTGACAAAGAGCCATAGCTCTGTTGTACCATGCATCCCTCTAGCTCTCACTAGTAATGACTTTATGAGCTTCTTTAGCAACAAAATAGTAGACATTAGAGACAGAATCCATCTCATCCTGCCTACAACTGTTAATGATGTAGGTATGTCTAGAACAGCATCCTTAGAAATGTCTGCCAGTCCTGATTTGTCGTTAGACTGTTTCTCTCCCATAGATCTAGCTGAATTGACTTCAATAGTTTCTAAATCTAAATCATCAACATGTCTTTTGGACCCTATCCCGACCAGACTTCTTAAAGATGTGTTGCCTTTGATTGGCACTCACATATTAGATCAGATAAATCTCTCGTTGGTTACAGGATATGTCCCACAGGCTTTTAAGGTTGCAGTTATCAAACCTTTACTTAAAAAGCCTTCTCTGGACTCTGACATTTTGGCAAACTATAGACCTATATCCAATCTCCCTTTAATTCTAAAATTCTTGAAAAGGCTGTTGCAACTCAGTTGTGTGATCATCTACATAGGAACGGTTTGTTTGAAGTTTTTCAGTCAGGATTTAGAGTTCATCATAGCACAGAGACAGCACTGGTGAAAGTTACCAACGACCTTCTTATAGCATCAGATAATGGACTCGTCTCTATACTTGTCCTGCTAGACCTTAGTGCTGCATTTGACACCATTGATCATAATATCCTATTGGATAGATTGGAACATGTTATTGGGATTAAAGGAACAGCACTAGGCTGGTTTAAATCATATCTATCAGATAGATACCAGTTTGTTCATGTTAATGAACAAACTCCATATATACCAGAGTAAGTCATGGAGTTCCACAGGGTTCTGTGCTTGGACCGATACTGTTCACCTTATACATGCTTCCCCTAGGCAATATTATCAGGAAGCATGGAATAAATTTCCATTGCTATGCGGATGATACCCAGCTATATTTATCTATGAAACCAGACGACACAGATCAGTTAACCATACTTCAGGCATGTCTTAAAGACATAAAGGCCTGGATGACCTGTAACTTTCTTCTTCTGAATTCAGACAAAACTGAGGTTATTTTGTTTGGTCCCAAACACCTCAGAAACAGTTTATCTAATCATATAGTTACTCTGGATGGCATTAATTTAGCCTCCAGTACGACTGTGAGGAACCTTGGAGTTATTTTTGATCAGGATCTGTCCTTTAACTCACAAAACACAAAACAAGTCTCTAGGACCGCCTTCTTTCACCTGCGCAATATCAGTAAGATTAGGAACATTCTGTCGCAGAGTGGTGCTGAAAAATTAGTCCATGCTTTTGTTACTTCTAGGCTGGACTACTGTAATTCCCTATTATCAGGATGTCCAGTTAACTCTCTAAAAAGCATCCAGCTGATCCAAAATGCTGCAGCGAGAGTACTGACTGGAATTAGCAAGAGACTTCCTGTAAAATCCAGAATTGATTTTAAAATCCTTCTCCTTACATATAAGGCCCTCAATGGCCAGGCTCCTTCATATCTCAAAGAGCTGATAGTACCATATCATCCTAACAGATTGCTTCGTTCCCAGAATGCAGGTTTGCTTATGGTTCCCAAAATCTCTAAAAGTAGAATGGGAGGCCGAGCCTTTAGCTATCAGGCCCCTCTCCTATGGAACCAACTGCCAGTTTGGGTTCGGGAAGCAGACACCCTCTCTAATTTTAAAACGAAGCTTAAAACCTTATTGTTTGATAAAGCTTATAATTAGTTGTAGTTACAGTCCTAGTTATTTAAAATTATAGTTAGTCACAATTATCTCTATAGACACTGTTACAGTTAAGGATATAGCCCTTAGTAGGGCTGGCTCAGGCAACTGAATCATCCCCTAGTTATGCTGCTATAGGCCTAGGCTGCTGGGGGACATCCCATGATTTACTGTGCACTTGTTCTTCTTTCTCTTTCTCTCCTCAGACCCACTCTCAAATTTATTAGCCTTTATTACATGTCATTAACTCTGTGTCCTCTCTGTCCCGTAGTCCTGTGTTTGTTTCTCTCTGGTCTCTCTTTCTCTGTACCTTTCTGCAGGTATCTCTGGCTCCGGAGCTGCATGTCCTATGATCCTGGCTCCACCCACCTGCTGCTGTTTATTGTTTACAATGATCGATTTCTAACATGTTTAATGTTCCGTTCTGCTACAGATAAATATTTGATTAATATTCTTTGCAGACTGTAATGTAAATAATTACCAGTCATGACAGCTTTTTTGCCTCCGTGCTCTGTTTCATAATTCTAATCTGCTGAGCACACATTATCCAATAACTGTCCACTAACTGTAATGTAAATACTGACCCCATTGTCTGTATTATGCTGCATGTCTTTCTCCCCCTCTCCTCCATTCCTAGCTGTCCTATCTTCCTCCTTTTCCTCCTTTCACCCAGCCCGGCCATCGGCAGGAGGGTCCCCCATCTGAGCCAGGTTCTGCTCAAGGTTTCTTCCTGTTAAAAGGGAGTTTTCCTTGCCACTGTCGCCTTAAGTGCTTGCTCTGGGGTCAGGCTGTGGGTCTCTGTAAAGCGCTTTGAGACAATTTTGATTGTGGAAGGCGCTATATAAATAAAATTGAATTGAATTGAATTGAATTGAATGTGAAGCATATTGGCTTACACATACCCTCCTGACTACCAGCAGTTCAAATTTGTCCTCCGTGGAGGACATTTGTAAACCTGAATATCTCCCACCCACAGCATACTACTGCATTAACTCCTTTTGCTCTGTACAGAGGACATCTAGGGCTTTTCAATGATACCGAATGTAAAGGGGTGGGGCTTTGGTACCTTTCACTTCCTCGCTCTGGAAAATGGTGTCCATCAGTGCAAGCGCATTTTATGGGAAAAGGAAAAGTAAGTGCATAATACTTTTACTTGAGCAAATTTAGGCTTGAAATGTCGCTGGCATATTTTATATAAGTCTCTTAAGTACACATTAAAACATTTTCTGAATTATTTTAGCTGTATTTTAGCATAGTATATAAGTGTTTAAGAAATGTCCACCGTAGTGGACATTTGTGAGTTATTTCTTCCATTTTGTTCTGTTTTTTCAAATGAAAAGAAAGGGAGTCATTCTCAGAAGCAGAGAGGATTTTACTGCGAATTGTTGATGGAAACTCAGATATTGAGTTGTCTGATGAAGAAGAACAAGATGCAGTGTTTGAGCCAGAAGCAGAGGAAGATGAGTCAGAGAGCTCTGAGGATGAAACTGAGGCAGGGCAAGCAGATGTTGAGGAGTCAGTCTTGGCCGCACAAACTGGTCTGGTCTTAGACTTTGTGGTCTACCAAGGCAAGACTGCCTTCACAGTTACTGTGGGAAAGGGCATTGGAGAGCAAGCTGTTCTTCATCTGTCAGAGTCTGTTCCCCAAGGAACCCACCTGTTCTTTGACAGGTTCTTCACCACAATCAACCTCCTCAACACCCTGATGGCAAAAGGGCTGACAGGGACTGGAACTCTCATGAAAACAAAGCCAAAGGAGTGCAGGATCAGAGGAGATAACACCTTCAAAAAGAAAATAAGAGGTGCATCAGAGATGGTAGTCAGACGAAGCCATCCTGACATTAAGTGGTTGGACAACAAGCCAGTTACTATGGCGTCCTCTGCCTATGGCATTGAACCTCAGGACACACGCAGGAGATGGTCCAAGAAAGACAGAAGCTTTGTCCAGGTGTCAAGGCCACTGGAAATTGCTGAGTACAACACCAACATGGGTGGTGTGGACTTGGTTGACCAAATGTTGAGTTTCTACAGGATGGCCTCTCGCATTCGGAAATGGACAGTGCGTGCAGTTTTCCACTTTTTTGACCTGGCAATCACTAACTCCTGGCTTCAGTATAAGAGTGACTGTCAGTCTCTGGGGAAGAAACTGCTGAAGTTTCTTGAGTTCATACTGCTCCTTGGTGAACACTTGATTATTCGAGCCCAAGCAGGAGTCACAAGTGACAGCGAAGATGACTACACACCCCACATCAAAAGTGGAAACCACAGCCAAGTGCAGGTCTGAGACACTACGGTGCAATCCATCTTCCAGAGATGGTGGATGAAACACATGCATCAAGGTGTCGCAGATCCGGCTGCAAGAGTAAAACATACGTGATGTGCACAAAGTGCAAGGTGTTCCTTTGTGTTTCCAAGAAGGGGAATTGCTTTTGAACTATCACACCAAATAAGCACAAGGCAAAACAAAACAAAACAAAAGTGATGATGGACAGTTATGTGGGTGTTAAACTTATTCTTATGTTGACTTTTTGATATTTTCTCTGGGACTAACTAGTTGCCATCAAGGTTCGATTTCACATGTATGGCGTTCCAATGTCCACTGCAGTGGACACATGATATCTTAAAAAAAAAAAAAAAAAAATTTACCAAAAATGTTTTCAATATTCTAATTACCTTACAAAGAGTGGGGAATTTGTTAAAAAAATGGAATGTGACAACTTTTTTTCCCTGGTAGTCAGGAGGATATAGAAAGGACGTCAACACTGGATCAAGATCGTCGAGCATTTCCTGGAGTCTGATGATCTCTGAAGAAATTATATCTGAACCAAAAGCTTTAGTGGAAATTCTACCTCAATTTGTTTTGGGGAATTGCATGTGTCAACACTTCACATGATAAAATGCTTTGATCCAGCTGGGCAACCACACGCACAAGTTATAAAGTGAAGCTCAGACATTAGAACACATCTTAAAATGGAAGACCACATGACCAAAGTGAGGATAAGTAAGTATTTATTTCTTCTGTATGTTCTCTACTGAAAAAAGTTCAGTCCAAGGTAAAGCACTTGGCCAAGATCTGCCTTGTAAAGTGTGTTCTGATTCAAGCAGTAGTACACACTATGGCATCTGTGCCTGTAATGGCTGCAGTGGCTTCTTCAAGCGCAGTTAGTTTAGTTAGTTTAGTTTAGTTTATTCATTTTTCTCGATCAGCAGTTGCAATAACTCAAAATAGTAATACAAAAAATGAAATAAAATAAAATATATTCCAAAATAAATATGCAAAATACAGTGATTCATGACCAAAAATTAATAAATCCTCCTCACCAACAGGAAGAACAAAAGAAAGAAAAAATGACACAAACAAAAAGAACAGGAAAAAAAAGAAGAAAAGTGTGATCGAGAAGGAGCAGTGGGAAGCACAATGCTTATTCAAACTGCCCCTTTGTACCATTATCTCTGTAGAGCAGAGATAGAGTCTACAACAACATGAACTCAATGACAATTATACAATATGATATCCCATGTAATATGCCTCTGTGCACATACATACCACACATACCGTTACTTGCATGCAATATGCAGTGTAATCAGTTCGTGTATGTTTGTACAGTATATCTACATACATCCACATCCATACCACCTACACCTATCTACAGTGCATATACACACCTATACATGCAGTGTAAGACGAAGACTCATCTGCAGGTGAGTGGGACCCAGACTGTAGTTACTACATGACATTATGCCGAAGAATGTCAAATGTAACAGAAAAAAAATATAAATTAACTTTGCAATTTTACATTTGACTTGTCTTTATTTTAAAAAAAATTTACCTGTTTGCTTGGCAGCTGTGCAGAATGAGTGACAGCCCAGAAGCACAGCACATGTCAGTCTAGACTCTAGGAACTCACCTCCTCTGCCTTGTACCCATCAGGCATCTGCAGACCTCAGGTCACTTCATCTGTCACCAACCCTGCCACCATACAGCCCTGCAGCAACCCCAGTAACAGCCACCGCTTCATGGTCACCCTGCTGACTGCTGAGACCTGTGCGAAACTGGAACCTGAAGATGGTAAGATGTCTGCTTTTGAGTTCCTGGAGCAGAGACGTGCAGCCTCAAAGACCCAGAGCAGGTGGAGAATCTGCAGGACCAGTCGCAGGTGTTGCTGAGTCAGCATATCCATTCAGTATACCCCAGCCAGAGTGCCAGGTGACCTACAAATACAAAGATTTTCAAACATAAGAACATCTAGAGTATATGAAGTTTGTCATGTAAATGGCATTGTAGAAACATTAAGTTCACTCTACTTTGTTCTTGTCCATTAAGGTTTGGGAGAATGTTACTGCTGCTGCCATCCCTCCGCTTTGTGAGCTCTGAGAAAATAGAGCAGCTGTTCTTTCACAGGGACCACTGGTAGCATGCCCATGGAGAAGCTGCTGTGTGACATGTTTAAAAACTGAACAAGCATTGAGAGAAGCTGCACTGTACTAGGAAAGCACAATAGACCAACCCCCATACAACAAGTTTCCTCACTGTACAGTTCACATATTCTGGTTTCGACTTTAAAACTCAGCATAATAGACGTTTTCACAGAAGGCATTTTGACATGTCACAATAGGAAATGCACAGGTAAAACTATTAAAACTAATGTTGGCTGAATTCCATTTAGCTGCTTCAGTTTCAGAATGCTGGTAGTGTGCCTGTGCCTGCTCACTGCCACATTGTCACAACTTATCAGGGCACTAAACTATAACTGAGTCAACATTTATATCATTTGTAATACCTGTTTTCCGACTACAAGTCAAAATGTCCCAAAAACCTGTTAAGCTTTATGACATTCTGATTTTTTAAAAAAGCACCATTTACTTTGTAAATATTACAATTTTGTTGACCATAAACATAGCAAATCATTTTTTGTAGATAATGAGTTGCAAGGAAAAGCATTTTTTTCTATAGCATATAATATGAAAATATGTGCTTAAATTTAAGCATTTGTCCTAAATATATTTTGTATTTGCTTTATTTGACAAGCATGTTCATTTTTGGTCATTTGTGTCCTTTATTTATTGGGTCATCAGAAACAAAACAGAATAAATAACACAAGACAAATGACAAAAAGTTTAGTTTTAAAGGTTTAATCAGTTTTTAAAAACACAATCAAATATCTGTGGCGGCCTGGAAAATCCAGTGAGTTCTGTCCAGCGAGCACGATCTTTGGAGTGGCAACAGAGCTTGCTAAAAGATGGGATCAACAGTTTTCTTTCCAGACAATGGTCTTGGATACTGTGCAGCAGTACTTTACATCACCTCAGACAAAAATAAATAAATACATTTGACTGTGGAAGTCAATACAGTAACATTTGACCGCAAAAATAACAGAAATGGGGAAACCATGGAAGATAAGCTTCCGGCTCTGCTCTGTCCTGGAGTGGAAATGTCAGTGGGGCTATATGAACAGTAGGTGGCGGTAATGAGCGTATTCACTGATAGGGCTCTCAAGTTTTGAATGCAGGCAAGAGTGATCCCCCCTCCCAAAAAAACCACCCCCCAACAGCATTGTTTTGGGATGTTTTTTTTTCATTGCTTGTTGCGTTATCTTAGCCCGCCCCTTTCCTTTTTTGATTGACAGGTAAGTGACAGGCTCAACTCCATAGGAGACGTGCTCGATTCCTCCGGGTTCCATAGCAACGACGCACGACAGAAATTTACCGTTTTTTTTTTTTTTTTTCTCTCAGCAAACTACAATGTGTGGCGGTAGTGCGTGACAAAAGACCGAAAAGCGTGACTGTTACGCTCAATGCATGAGACTTGAGAGCCCTGAGTCCGGTAACTGTGCTGCTGCGGGGTTTTCACCCGAAGCTAAAACTAACTGCACAAACTTCCTACCAACTAAGGCACTGGAATTTAGCTGGGCTAACATGCTAATCTGCTTCCCCACAGCAGCCGGTCCACTCTCTGGACTGACTCAACCCGGACAAGCTGTCCCTGATGGATCCGTGAAAACTGAACCGGGGTCCGGTGACTGTGAGGGACCAAAGGTCTGTGCGGGCAGTTAAAACGAATCGTGTTTAGTTACAACACGGATCTTAGTTACCCCGCTCCCGTTGCTGTTAGCTTCTCTGACATTAGGACAAACAAATCTTTATTGTTCGTCTTATCCAGAACAAAGTTCTATTTCAGAGTACATTGTTGGCCCCTCAGGTGAGCGTGTTTGTTATCACCGGTTAACTCCAGGTCACAGGCGTAGGCTCTGCTCCTCAGGGCTCAGCAGGGGGCAGGTTAGTTTGCTCTGCGGTGCCGGTCTGAATAACCCATCAGACACAAAGTGCCCGTCGGTGTGTGACTGTGTCCGGTCGTGTAAAAGCATTTATCATTTACTCAGTGGAGACAGATTTTACAGCAGCAGCTTGTAGACACTGATGTTTCAACTCTTTTAACTCACCATTAACCTAATGGTGGTGGAGGTTTGGAAGAAGAAATGTCATTTAGACGAACTGACCCTTTAATCAACATAACATAACGGATTAATTTCATTATTGATAGTGTGACGCTCATTTTGTTGAATGATCCCAGTATGAAATGTGTTAACAGCAGTTCAAACGGTGAAGATTTTCATTTCCTGTCATGTGACAAACAGCGAAGTCACATCTAACTGGATAAAACCTCAGAACATCTGAAACATGATTTAAATAATTAGTTAATTACTCATTTGTTGCAGATGAATTTCCTGTACTAACACAGTGCTGTTAGTGATGAAAAGTTAAGAGAGTGAATGAAGCAGGTGAGTAGGCAACAAAGTCTTTATTTACTTTTTCTAGTTTTACACCTCAGCAGGAAGCACAGACCTGATGTCCTGATGTGGACCACCCAGGACCAGGATCAGTGTCATCTGATTCATCGGACTGACAGGTGAGATCCACTGCACACACCAGACCCACAGGTGAGGTCTGCGTTTACCTTGTCTTTCTGCTGGAAGTGATGAAAAGTCGCTCATACTGAATCCGTCCCTCCGCAGTCTGCTGGGGACCGCATGTTGAGAAGTTCTTCCTTCTGATCCAGACACCTGACTGGGTTTATATAGGATCGGTTCGCCTGTCCTACCTGTTCATTGATACTGCTCTCTGATTGGCTCTTACAGATCGAGCTCAATGACCCACAGATGACGTCAGACCTCCACCATGATGGCGAGTGTCATCAAAGGATCAGTCGTGTGTCTGGGATGATGTTACAGAGTGGGCGGGGTTAGACTCTGCTGGGAGACGTGCTGACGTGGTGGTAACGTATTGTGTCACTTCCTGTGTGCTGCTTCTGCACTGTTTTACGAGTGTTTCGAGTTATCCTAGTTTATCAATCTACATTAACGTTGCCGTGCTCTGTGGTTAATCTCTGAATTCTTGCACACGTATATTGCTTCAGTTGAACATCTGTTGTGCACGGGCCCCTTGGGATTTAACACTATAATATAATCGCTCTATCTCTGGTCCGCTAGCTTAGCTGTTAGCAATGGCTTCTCTCTCTCCTGCTGTCTCTTCTGCTGCTACTTTAGCTCCTGTTAGCGGTTCCCCGCCAGCTCCCGAGCAGCCGGGAAGCCAGGGCGGCTGGGTGGCAGTCCGAAGGAAACATAGCCTGAAACAACGGCCCGTGGTTCACCAGCAACCGCTTCACGTTTCAAACAGATTGTCCCCAATCAGCGACACACCCGCTGAGGAAAAAACTCTGCTGACTGGCAGCTCCATTTAGCCAAATGTGAAGTTACAGACTCCAGCGACCATAGTTAAATGCATTCCTGGGGTCAGAGCGGGCGACGCTGAACCGTATTTAAAACTGCTGGCTAAGGATAAACATAGATTTGGTAAGATCGTTATTCACGTCGGCGGAAATGACACCCGATTACGCCAATCGGAGGTCACTAAGATTAATGTGGAATCGGTGTGTAACTATGCCAAAACAATGTCGGATTCCGTAGTTTTCTCTGGACCCCTGCCCGATTTGACCAGTGATGACATGTTTAGCCGCATGTCATCATTCCGTCGCTGGCTGTCTAGGTGGTGTCCAGCAAACGACGTGGCCTTCATAGGCAGCTGGAAAACTTTTGGGGGAAAACCTGGTCTGATTAGGAGAGACGGCATCCATCCCACTTTGGATGGTGCAGCTCTCATATCTAGAAATATGGCAGATTTTATTAGACAACCAAAGTCATGAGACCAGGAGGCGGAGTTGCCGCTTCTCTGCAGTTTCTCTAGAGCTGTCACCCTCCCATGATTCCTACCATGATTCCTACCATTCCAACAATTCCCTTTATCCTATAGAGACTGTGTCTGCTCCCCGTCAACAAAAAGTGAATAAACCAAATCAGGCAAGAGGTGTTATTCATAAAAACCTTAAAAAAATAAAAACACCACAATTAGATGTGGGCTATTAAACATTAGATCTCTCTTGTCTAAATCTCTGTAAGTAAATCATTTGATAATGGATCAGCAGATTGATTTATTCTGTCTTACTGAGACCTGGCTGCAGGAGGAAGAATATGTCAGTCTAACTGAGTCATATCACATTCCTCGAGGCACAAGCCGAGGAGGAGGAGTGGCAGCAATCTACCACTTCTCTTGACCCTGGCACATTAGCAAACTATAAACCTATATCCAATCTCCCCTTTACTTCTAAAATTCTTGAAAAGGCTGTTGCAGACTCTGTAAAGCGCTTTGAGACAATTTTGATTGCTGAAGATGCTATATAAATAAAATTGAATTCAACTGAATTGCATTACAATTCTCTTCTACGTTCTAGTCTTCATTATTCTGTTCTATTCAACAGTATTGTCTTCTTCAGAAAAGCTTCTACACTTTTAATCATGTCCTTTGATTGGACAGATGTACACATTCTTTTGTAATCTGTCTTGTGATGGAGTTCAATGTCCTGGTGTGAAAAGTCATCATAGCACCATTCAGCTCATCTTTTGCTGAGCTTTCTGAAGTCCAGGTGTCTTTCACACAGGAAGGTCCATGTTCTCATAAACCAACTCTTTATCTGATGTGTTGGGTTTATTTTATTACATCAGGGTTTACTCTTACATCTCATGTAATGTCCTGATGGGACTCGGCCTTTGGAGAAGTGTAATATTTAAACTTTTTCATATTAAAACAGTTTAACTTACTTACAATGACAATGATGATTAATTTTAAACTGCTGATCTTTCCTTCTGTGACAGGTTTGTTCCTGAAAACATGGCATCTTTAGGCAAAACTGTTGGTAAGGTCAAACATTATCCTATGTGTACTGTATGGAAATATTTTTATTCTTCATTATTTCTGTCATCATCCTCATATGAATATCTTTCTCCTAGCTCTGTTGAAAGCTAGGGATGCTGGAGAGCGTCCTCTGCACCTGCATCACTGTGTGGCATGGCAGCTGCTCTGCTGCTGAGAGGAAGGCTCTGCAGAGGGTGCTAAAGGCTGCACAGAGGACTGTGGGGAACAGCCTGCCCACCACCTCAGACCACTGCACAGCACGATGCAAAGGGAGGGCCCTCTGCATCGTGAACAACTCCACCCATCCCGCACATAGACTTTTTGCAACCCTCCCTCAGGCAGGCGGCTGAGGAGCATCTGGAGCAGGACCACCAGGCTCAGGAACAGCTTCTTCCCTGAAGCTGTAAGACTGCTGAACTCTAGCCCTGCCCTGTAGATACCCCCCGCCCCCTCCCTCCTCACCACACACTGACTGACTTGCACCACAACACTATCCACTATCTGCAATACTTGGCCATCATAGGGCAACATGTTCATATAGGTGCAATATATGAACTCCCTCTTTGCACTACTACTACCTCCTACTTGCACATACATATTTATGCACATGCTAATCTTGGCTTCCTTATCTTATTTTATTTAATTGTTTATATGTTTATATTTTGCTCTGTTGTCTAGATTTTTATTGCCTTTATGTTTATATTTATATTTTGGCTCTTTACATCTTGCTCTTGATGGCTTAAACTTGGACCTGAGTACTAATTTCGTGCCATAACATGTAAATATACTGGCATGACAATAAAAGTTCCTTGATCCTTGATCCTTTCTTATTGTGTTCTCTCCTCAGCCAACCTGAGCTGTGTGGTTCCTCGTGGTCTCTGAGTGTTTTTTCCCTCCTTCCCTTTAATGGAAAAAACCCTGGAATTCTGGAGAGTAAGTGGAAATGTGGCTCTCAGGAAAACATATTGCTTTTATCGTGTTGTATTTTTGTTGATTTATGTATTAGAGATGTTCCAAATGATTTCTGAATTGAATGTTGAAATATCGGCCACAGTATGTGTGTTCTCTCTCATTAGGCTAATGGACATGCAGATTGCATTGACAGCATAAAGCCCATGTTTGCTGAAACTAAAGGAAAGGGCACCTTCACTGAGGTGAGTGTGGTTTAATTAAATATTTGTATGCATGGCTATGAAACCACTAGACTATGTCCAGGTTTCCAGACCTTTACAGGTCTCACAGTTGAACAGCAGTTCAGACAGTGAAGATTTTCATTTCCTGTCATGTGACAAACAGCGAAGTCACATCTAACTGGATAAAACCTCAGAACATCTGAAACATGACTTAAATAATTAGTTAATTACTCAGTTATTGCAGATGAATTTCCTGTTGCTGGACTTACACACACTGACTGTGTTAGCGATGAAGAGTTAACAGTGAATGAAGCAGGTGAGTAGGCAACAAAGTCTTTATTTACTTTTTGTAGTTTTACACCTCAGCAGGAAGCACAGACCTGATGTCCTGACGTGGACCACCCAGGACCAGGATCAATGTGATCTGACTCATCGGACTGACAGGTGAGATCCACCAGACCCACAGGTGAGGTCTGCGTTTACCTTGTCTTTCTGCTGGAAGTGATGAAAACGGTGTTTTACTGAATCCCTCCCCCAGCAGTCTGCTGGGGACCGCATGTTGAGAAGTATCACCCTCTGATCCAGACACCTGACTGGGTTTATATAGGATCAGTTCGCCTGCCCTACCTGTTCATTGATACTGCTCTCTGATTGGCTCTTACAGATGGAGCTCAATGACCCACTGATGACGTCAGACATCAGTGATGTCAGACCTCCACCATGATGGTGAGTGTCATCAAAGGATCAGTCGTGTGTCTGGGATGATGTTACAGAGTGGGCGGGGTTAGACTCTGCTGGGAGACGTGCTGACGTGATGGTAACGTATTGTGTCACTTCCTGTGTGCTGATTCTGCACTGTTTTACGAGTGTTTCGAGTTATCCTAGCTTATCAACTACATTAACTTTGCCGTGCTCTGTGGTTAATCTCTGAATCCTTGCACACGTATATTGCTTCAGTTGAACATCTGTTGTGCACGGGCCCCTTGGGATTTAACACTATAATATAATCGCTCTATCTCTGGTCCGCTAGTTTAGCTGTTAGCAATGGCTTCTCTCTCTCCTGCTGCTACTTTAGCTCCTATTATCGGTTCCCCGCCAGCTCCCGAGCAGCCGGGAAGCCAGGGCGGCTGGGTGGCAGTCCGAAGGAAACAGCCTGAAACAACGGCCCGTGGTTCACCAGCAACCGCTTCACGTTTCAAACAGATTTTCCCCAATCAGCGACACACCCGCTGAGGAAAAAACTCTGCTGACTGGCAGCTCCATTTAGCCAAATGTGAAGTTACAGACTCCAGCGACCATAGTTAAATGCATTCCTGGGGTCAGAGCGGGCGACGTCGAATTGTATTTAAAACTGCTGGCTAAGGATAAACGTAGATTTGGTAAGATCGTTATTCACGTCGGCGGTAATGACACCCGATTACGCCAATCGGAGGTCACTAAGATTAATGTGGAATCGGTGTGTAACTATGCCAAAACAATGTCGGACTCCGTAGTTTTCTCTGGACCCCTGCCCGATTTGACCAGTGATGACATGTTTAGCCGCATGTCATCATTCCGTCGCTGGCTGTCTAGGTGGTGTCCAGCAAACGACGTGGCCTTCATAGACAGCTGGAAAACTTTTTGGGGAAAACCTGGTCTGATTAGGAGAGACGGCATCCATCCCACTTTGGATGGTGCAGCTCTCATATCTAGAAATATGGCAGATTTTATTAGACAACCAAAGTCATGAGACCAGGAGGCGGAGTTGCCGCTTCTCTGCAGTTTCTCTAGAGCTGTCACCCTCCCATGATTCCTACCATTCCAACAATTCCCTTTATCCTATAGAGACTGTGTCTGCTCCCCGTCAACAAAAAGTGAATAAACCAAATCAGGCAAGAGGTGTTATTCATAAAAACCTTAAATAAATAAAAACACCACAATTAGATGTGGGCTATTAAACGTTAGATCTCTCTTGTCTAAATCTCTGTTAGTAAATCATTTGATAATGGATCAGCAGATTGATTTATTCTGTCTTACTGAGACCTGGCTGCAGGAGGAAGAATATGTCAGTCTGAGTCAACCCCTGCTAGTCATATTAATTATCACATTCCACCACCAGGTTTTCAGACCTTTACAGGTCTCACAGTATTTCATGAGCTGGACATGGTGTGAGTTGGTAACAATATCTGATCTCTTTGTCTGTTCTTAGGTTGTGGACGGATTTTATAACAAAGTCAACGATCCAGCATCCAAAGGGGGATCCTTCTTTGCTGTGTGTCGAGGGAAGGTGAGGTTGTTATGGTTTCATGGAGTCTGGAGAAATGTTTCAGAATATACTCTTTTTACCTTGGCACCTATCTTTTATATCCAAAAGACAGAATGTCTTCAATGTCCCCATCACCTCTCCTCTTGTGTCGCCATCAGGCTAAATGTTTAGTTTTTGGCTTCATTACTGGAAGTCATTTTCACTTTGCTATTGTCAAAATCCTCTGTTGCACCCACAATCCAGTAACTTTCTATTGCTATTACATCTATGCAGGTTTGACAGGAACCCCCTGTTTGCATATGAGTTGTAATTTCCTTTACATCAGCTGTAACATTACAAATATGCATCCATCTAGAAATGAACTTCGTTAATGTATTCCTGTGCCAGGCTAGTGAGGGTCTGGATTTTGCAGACACCTTTTGGTCGGGGGTGTCATCATTCCCGCCTTCCCTTCCTTCCAAAGTTGGACCCTCGAGTCATCCTGAAGATGCAGTTCTTGGATGAGATGAACAGGAAGAAAGCTCCTGGGCTGAAGTGAGAGAAACTGCTTACTGAAAAGGCTTGATGATGTTTTCTTGGTTCAGTCTTAGCGTGGTTGTCTGTGTCTTCCCTGTACAAACATCTCCATCCTGAAGTGGCACATAAAAGGGATTTAAGAGAAGTAGAGCTGAAACAGTGTGTTAGTCGACAGAAAACTACTTCAACTAAAACGCCAAGCGTTCGCTCATTTTCTTCCACTGTGGGAATAATAATTTCCAGCTTTTCTCATCACAGTGAACTTAATATCTTTTGATTTTAAACTTGAATGATTTATGTATGAGGATCATCAACATACATCCATGTATATTAATAATTTCTAACAGTTTCAGGTCCTCTCATATGACACCTGACACACCTAAATCATTTTATTTATTTTTTGTCTGCAGATTTCAGGCAGCTCTACTCTTTCTTTTTACTCTTTGGTAATGTTGTTTTGAATGACCCAGGCTCTCAAAACGAGCAGTTTTACAGGCATTAATTATGCAAACAATGAAATCTCACAAGCAAGCACCTCCTCATTAACAGGTGGCTTTCATCAGGCTGTAAGGAGCCATTTATTTGTATAGTTAAGAGAGCTTGATGAGAGAGGTTAGGGTAAGAATATGAAAATGCAGTGCCATCCTAGCATGGCTTTTATACCCTGCAGTCCAAATTGTCAGTGCAGGAACATAATAAAGTTGCACAAAATGTCTCGAAAAACAAGTCGTGCCAGAAAAAAAAAGTTGTCATCTGCAACAAAAACTCTGTTAATGTTGCTATTGTGTTATTAAAAGATTTTATTAAAGTAGGACTGTTTGTGGATGCTGTTATTATATTTTTCTTTTGCAGTTTTGTAACAGATCAGCAACCAGCAATCAGGAAAATGCATGAAATAAGTTTTAACTTCTAAAGTTAACTAATAATTCTAGTCTTGTGACAAGTAACCTGAACTTAAAGTGTAAAATCTGTGGAGTAATTAAACAGACTTTTAGCTTTACTAACATCATTCAGAAAGAACTGATCTGTTCCACAATGATGAAGGTGATTAAAATAAAACAACGTGTGACTTCTCCCACAGGTTTAAGTCCTCTGATGCCCGGGCTCAGCTTCCATCATGGGTTAGGCCTTAAACGGTAACACTTTATATCACGGTACACATATTAGCCATTAACTAGCTGCTAATTAACATGTGTATTAGTAGCTTATTGGTTCTGTATTAGTTATTACAAAGCACTTACTAATACCTTACTGTGCAGGACCATATTCTGCCTTTATTATACCATTAACTACGAGTTTACCAGATATTACCTCTTAATTACTACCTATTGATAGTAAACAAAGGTGTTGTTGTACACAAATTATGATCTCAATATGCTTTGCTTAGTAAGGCTCTTATAATGTAGAAGTACCACACAGACAGTCATTTTACATTAATAATGCTTAGTAAACATAGTTTGTTATGATGGAATAAGACACACAACTACAAGTGTCAACACTGACAAGTTACCTCTGAATTAAGTCTGTTTAACTCAGAATGTGTTCCCTATTCTGAAGTGAAGTCTTGGTCACAACTAATTTACTAGCACCTTGACAGCTATTAACCCTAACATGATCCCTATTCTAAAGTTGACTCCTCTTCACCCCCACTAAATACATAACAACAGACAATTCAGCACATATTTGTGCAAATGCCACTTTATTAAAGAAAAACACAGAAAAAAAAATCACAGAACAAACTGTACAGACTTCACTTTCAGAAACCGTCTGTACAACTTAAAGCTGTTTTGCTGTGTAAGAACCACAAAAATAAAAAATAAACAACATAAAAAGTTGTTCTATAATTACTAAAATAGAAGCTATACTTCACTTATACTTAACAATCCAGTGTAACATAGAGTCACCTAACTGTAACAACTGAACAAGTTCCGGACAATCTTTTTAATACTTCATCAACAATGGAAGAAGTTTGCCTCTGGACTTCATGTCCTCTATGATTGTCTTCTTTTCAGGGGTAATATGGGTGGCATACTTCCCAGCAAAAGACAGCAGGGTCTCGGTTGCAGGATTGAACTTCAGGCTGTTGAAGGTTTCAGGGTCCACAATCTGGAGCTCTGCAATTGGTGCTGTCATCTTCTCTCTTCATCTTAGAGAACTATGACCTGGATGAATGAGAACATTCACAGACATATTGCTGAAAAAAGAGAACTATGACCTGGATGAATGAGAACATTCACAGACGTGCTGTCATCTTGATAGTCCCTCTATCCACACCATTGATCCTGAAGGCTTCAGTCATTGTGCGAACACTGCTAAAGGTTTTCAGAACGCTTTGATATCTTCGGATAACCTCAGCTGGCCCCTTAACTGGCACAGTAGGAAAAATAAAGAAAACAAGGGATGAAGTTGCTGCAAGCATGAAAAATCATATTTTAGAGACAAGTCAATATTCTGACGTATATGTTCACTGAATTTTTATGTGTCTTCAACAGTATATTCAGATGTTAGAAGTAAACAACTGTATTTTGCTTCTGCAAAAATCCTTTCTTAATTCAAGTTGCTCCAAAATTACCCACTTGATTTCTTGTTTCCCCCAAGGATCTGTGCACGAAGAAAATTGCGCTCTTCTTCCAGATCTTTGATCATTTTGTCTTGCCACTGGACCTTAGCTTCTAGGAACTCCACTTTGGAGATTGCTCCTTAATGAAATGATAAACATTATGAGTTCCCAGAAGCATAATGGAGTGGGACATCAATGTTTTATCTCTGGCTGCATTTTCCTAAGATGATGCCATATGCTGTCCACACTAGGAGATCTTGGTATCTTTAAAGTTATAAAAACTATGGTGAGGTGAATTAAGACAGGGCTGCCACAGTCAATAAAATTAATGGGAAACATTGGAGATCCTATCATTTCAGAAATTACCTACATAATATACAAAGAATAAGAAACGTTTACCTAATTCATAGCTGCTGTTGCTGCTAAAGCTAGGTGCCAAGCTTGTGTTATCATCAGGACCTGGGTGGACACAATGGCAAAAGATGAACTTTAGGACTTGGTATATCTGTATCAAATTGTACAAATTCATCATTGACATTTTACTTAAAGGTTGACAGAAACAAAACATACCTGGATTATTACTTGGGTCAGTTTGGGTCATATCTGTTGAGGCTGTCATCACTTCCTCTTTGGGGAGCTTGGCCTTCTTCTTTGCTTTTGGCTATATGAAAAAAATAGGTTAATAACTTTTTATTTACACTAAATAATTGTGAACATTAAAATTGTATTTTAAAACATTTTTAATATAAAATTTTAATATTAAAACATATTGAAATGATTACACATAGCCTATTGAACCAATACCTAACAAGGTATATACTGTTTAGGCTATTGTTTAAATAAATAATCCAGTATTTTTTATGGCTCTGTCAGTAATTTCCAGTGAAAACATTTTCAACCGGCACATAGACAAAAACAAACTTCCTTTCAAGAGAAATCACATGTCCTGTACATTAAATGAATAAAGCAATATTGTCTTATGGCTCTGTTAGTAATTTCAAGTGTCCACCTTCCGTTTAGCCATTTTTTAGGGAGGGGGGTAGCTGAAAGTTGACATCTGCTCTGACTGCTGATGGATAATTAAAACGATGCCCGCTTGCTGCACTGCAATAGCGCGAAGAGTTTTGGTAGTCATGACAACCAGGCTAGCACTGCAGTGAGTCTGTTCGCTACCGTTACATTGTGGGTAATGTAGTATTGGCGCACGCAAAACGGCAGCGGGCGGCTACAGCCAGCGGGCCGGTTCTAGTACTAATCAAATATCATCCCGGGGGCCATAGAAAATTCTTTTGCGGGCCGGATGTGGCCCGCGGGCCTTGACTTTGACATATAGGATTTAGACGATGCTACTACCCTTAAACTGAGAACAATATGTAGATTGGCAGAGTAGACCAGCCTATCAGCACACTAGCGAGTATAACATACGATAATGACAAAACTTTAATTACATTAACAGTAATGGCGCTCACCATTGCAGTTGCAACCCTCAACAAGTGCCAAAGTTAACAGCAACTCACGCACATCGCTCTTTTTACACTAGCACAATAGCATTCCTGTTTAGCCTACAGTACTCGGCTAGCTACCCAGGCAGTAGCTAATGCTGCTGTCGACTAGATTATAGACTGCCTGATTATAAAACAGGTGCATTATTTAATATGTGAAACTACCTAAGTAGAGGGTGATCATTTACTAATATAACGTAATTAGACTGGATAGTGCTTAACTTACCATTTTTCTGCAGCAGAATCCCTTCTTTTTCTTTTTCTTCTTCTCTTTTCAAGCGCCAAAGCAAAGACGGAACGCAAGTGGGTTGTTTTTGATGATTGGATGTAACCTGGCAACACTGCAAGAAGTGCACGCTTGCAGCACACTGACTGGGGCATAGCGATGTCAATCATTGCTCTGCAACAACCGTTAGCTTACAGAGTTTTTCCTTTATCCACTTTGAACTTCGAAACATAGAGAGTGAATATGGTGTCACATTACGAGATTTTAAGACGGATACACTTTAGACCGTGCGCTAAAGAAAACTTCAGGTTCCAGAAGTGGTTAATGAAAGAAGGCTTACTTCGAAAAGTAGTAAAATGTCCTTCATGCGCTCATATCATGAAGCTGAAAAAACCGTATGGCAAACAGGAGTCAAAATGGTGAGTATAAAAACAATGCTTGTGTGTCATTTATTAATTTTACACATAACCGTGAATGACAGGCCGAACAGTTTGCCTGTCATTTCAGGGGTGTCAAACGGGGCTGAGTAACTAAACGAAGTACGAATGAAGGTGCGTCATTTGACCGCTTGACCTGCGCTTGACCGATTCTTGTCAGTGGGGAAACTAATACAGACTTTAATAATATAAAACGCAATCAGCCGGTCAGATCAGATCACTCAGAAAAGTATAATAAAAAACAATTGTTAGTGAAAAGCGGCAGCATGGTGTGGTCGGTAAATAGACGCAATACATGTAACTACAGAAAGACCAGGAGTTTGTGGGAGCGAAGTGGAGTAAGGGAGCGTTTACACATTTTAAGTACTGAAATATTTTTATTTCCGGATCATTTTCCTTAACTGCATCATTATTTAAACGTCTAATTTGTGTTGAAAAGCATGTTTGCTGGGGCCAGGTGCACATTAGTTGTTTTTTCTTACCAAATGTTATTACATATTATCAAAAAAAAATACAATAGGATATATCCAGCTTTTCGAGGGAAAACATGACGCTGATGTGGCCCGTGACAATCTTGAGTTTGCCATATTGTCATTGACACAATGTTTTAAACCATTAAGCCTACAGTAACCTTAGTATTGATAATCCTCAGGATATGCAGAGATTCCTGTCACAACAGGAAAACAGTCTCCAGGTCAATCCGAAGTGGGTCCATCTTTGAGAATTCTCATGTTCAACTGCAAACGTGGATGCATTTCATCTACAGGTGAGTTGTATAACACAAAACATAGACAAACATATTTCCATTATGTTTCCTTTGAATGGTCTCACTGTGTTGTTGGCTTAGAACTCATAGTCACTCTTTTGGCAACAAGGCATGACAAGAGGTCTGAATATTAGAATTTGTCAGGTTTAGATTGTACAACGAATCCACTGATTTGTGAAGAGTCCCATGTATTTAAAATATCCAGTGGATTTTTATATCTTGGTTGGTTCTAGGAATTTTTTCCAAAGACCTTGAGATGACGAAAGTTTCCACATCTCTAAATGAGAAATTATGGTTATTGTATAGTAGGAATCAAAATAATTTTTAAGACGAAGATTTTTTCAGTTCTGTTACATTAAAGATGTATTTGTTTAATCTATTACAGATTTGCTCAAGGCCTTCGACTGCGACAAGTGGACATGCTGCAGGAAGGGATTACACGGAGCTCTGCAACACTGACTAAACTTGCAGACAAGCTACGAAGAGTATGCAAAGCTGCAATGAAGCGAATGAGAGGGAGAGGCAAACAGACTATTGGAAGAAGAAGAGAAATTGTTCTGATAGATGAAAGCAAATTTGGCCATAAAAGAAAGGTACCTATGCAAATTATTCAATATGTTGTATTGTTTTATTATGGGTGTCCTTGTCCTTATGACAACATTTTCCCTGAATTTGTGAATTTCAGTACAACAGAGGACGCGTAAGCAACAGAAATTCCTGGGTGTTTGGTATGCTAGGTGTCAAGGAGGACAGGAGGAGACCCATTTTTAGGATTGTGCAGCGCCCGTTCAGCAAGTCATCTCATGCCCTTATAAAGAAGCATATTCAAGGGGAAGCTCCATCATTTCAGATGGATGGAGGTCTTACCACAATCTTCAGAATGAAGGGTATAATCACCTGACTGTCAACCACAGAGAATTTTTTGTTGACCCTGTTACAGGTGCACATACACAGAACCTGGAACGACTTTGGGGTGTTTGCAAGTCAACTATATGGAGGCTGAGAGGGAATCGCACACAAAATATGTTAAAGGATCACTTAGATGTAATTGAGTGGACTTATTGGCGTGGAAACTATCACAAGCATGGACCACTTGGAATGCTTTTGCATGACATCAGAAAAAAGTATCCTGTGTAAAATGGAGATATACTTGAGAGCCTGTTGAAATTCACACAGCAGTGAAAAGTTTCAACAGAATGAATCTGTGAAATTGGTATTACAGTGATATTTTGATACTTGCTTATTGTTCTGTATTTCTGTACATGTCTACTATTGTATGGCATGACTGTACTTCTGCCTCATTATTAACTGTAAATGGAGCATATTTCATATGCAGGTTTGAGCTTTACATTTGCTCTAAACTGTTTTTCTTTAATAAAGTGGCATTTGCACAAATATGTGCTGAATTGTCTGTTGTTATGTATTTAGTGGGGGTGAAGAGGAGTCAACTTTAGAATAGGGATCATGTTAGGGTTAATAGCTGTCAAGCTGCTAGTAAATTAGTTGTGACCAAGACTTCACTTCAGAATAGGGAACACATTCTGAGTTAAACAGACTTAATTCAGAGGTAACTTGTCAGTGTTGACACTTGTAGTTGTGTGTCTTATTCCATAATAACAAACTATGTTTACTAAGCATTATTAATGTAAAATGACTGTTTGTGTGGTACTTCTACATTATAAGAGCCTTACTAAGCAAAGCATATTGAGATCATAATTTGTGTACAACAACACCTTTGTTTACTATCAATAGGTAGTAATTAAGAGGTAATATCTGGTAAACTCGTAGTTAATGGTATAATAAAGGCAGAATATGGTCCTGCAGAGTAAGGTATTAGTAAGTGCTTTGTAATAACTAATACAGAACCAATAAGCTACTAATACACATGTTAATTAGCAGCTAGTTAATGGCTAATATGTGTACCGTAATATAAAGTGTTACCGGAAAAACAGTGCTTCATTGTACATCAAGGGCCAGATTTACTAAATGAATTTGGAGCCACAGTCTATGTTCTCAGCTCCTTATTTCCTGGGACAGGAGCTCGCTCTGCACTCAGCTCAGTGTGGGACAGAAACTCAAGGCACAATCAGCAAGTGAAGCAGAGCTCAGGTGCAGTTCAGAGGTGGGATTTTCTATGAGTCAGACCAGTCTAGAGGTGGAGTGGCCTCCTCAGGCTTTTTCAGCCAGGTGTTCATTTCCTCTCTCAATGCCTGTACAACTGTGTTTACTGCTGAGAGGTCTGATCCAGAGCTGTGACCATTAACTGACTGTGTGTGTTTGGATGTAACAGGCCTGTGGTAGAGAAGAAGACTGCTGCAGAGAGCTGTGGGGCAGTGTGTTTGCCAGATACTCAGCCCTCTGGCTTCCCTTCCTGCTCACACTCCCAAAGCCCCCACACCCAGAAGGCCAAGGCGCTGGATGCCCACCTTCCCAGCCTGAAGAGGAGGAGGCTCAGTGAGTATGAATATAAAGGGAATGTTTCCATGACTCCTTCAAATCCTGAAACAGTTCACAGAGGAGAAGTTAATCCTTAATGTGTTTTTAACCTCTTGTTTGGTCTTTGTGATCAGATGAACACACTGGAGCCAATGGGATACCCAGGATCTTTACTCAGTATGAATGTGAGGTGCAGAAGAGTCAGAGGAGACCAGCCAACCTGTTGGATGCTCTGGAGAAAATCGACCATCACAGTGGAGGAAACGGCGATGACCCAAGTGTGATCACTCACTATTTTCTGTCATGTGTGCAAAACCTCGGTGTCATTCCCACGAGACTGAGGACTGGAGAACACGGAGAACGGGACCATGGCTGCAATTCAGTGCACGCCATCATCACGACTACTACTCTGGAGCGTCCAGCCACATGTATGGCTCATCCACAAACAACCAGAGCATTGAGTCCTGGTGGTCCATATTCAGACAGGGAAGGTAAGTAGCCTTCATTAAGTAATTTCATTATGTGTAACCTTTTTTGTCATTGATTCAAACATATGCTTAACATTTTTTTTTAAATTATTTTAGCGATTTCTATAGGTGTCAGTTCTGGATGGAGCTATTTGCAGACCTTAGGGATACATCAATACTTCAACGGGAGTCACGAGCATCAGTGCCTAATGAGATATTGCTTTGGTGATGTTATTCAGAAGGACTTGGATGAGTGTGTGAGACTGTGGAACAGTCACAGGATTCACTCCTCCAGAACAGCATCATGTCCAGGAGGAGTGCCCAGTGAGCTCTACTACTTACCACACAGGTAACACTTTGGTGATAGATTGATGTTTGTATTTGTTTTTCTTTTATCTTAAAAATAAATCAATAAATGTACTTATGTCGTCTGTTTAAAAAAGGTTTGGCTCCAGAGACTGTGGATTTAAAATTGAACAGGCTGCGCTGGATGCCTTTCCTGAGGCTCGTCTGACAAGAGCTCCATGTGGGGACGCAAACATGCAGGAGTACTTTAACTTAGCCATGGAGCACAATCATTCACAGAAGCCAGAGTACTGGCAGTCTGCAACTGAACTGTATCTGAGACTAAAAGAAACTGCTCAGCTATGAATTGAAGAGAGGTTTATTGTAACTTTGTTTACTATCAATAGGTAGTAATTAAGAGGTAATATCTGGTAAACTCGTAGTTAATGGTATAATAAAGGCAGAATATGGTCCTGCAGAGTAAGGTATTAGTAAGTGCTTTGTAATAACTAATACAGAACCAATAAGCTACTAATACACATGTTAATTAGCAGCTAGTTAATGGCTAATATGTGTACCGTAATATAAAGTGTTACCGGAAAAACAGTGCTTCATTGTACATCAAGGGCCAGATTTACTAAATGAATTTGGAGCCACAGTCTATGTTCTCAGCTCCTTATTTCCTGGGACAGGAGCTCGCTCTGCACTCAGCTCAGTGTGGGACAGAAACTCAAGGCACAATCAGCAAGTGAAGCAGAGCTCAGGTGCAGTTCAGAGGTGGGATTTTCTATGAGTCAGACCAGTCTAGAGGTGGAGTGGCCTCCTCAGGCTTTTTCAGCCAGGTGTTCATTTCCTCTCTCAATGCCTGTACAACTGTGTTTACTGCTGAGAGGTCTGATCCAGAGCTGTGACCATTAACTGACTGTGTGTGTTTGGATGTAACAGGCCTGTGGTAGAGAAGAAGACTGCTGCAGAGAGCTGTGGGGCAGTGTGTTTGCCAGATACTCAGCCCTCTGGCTTCCCTTCCTGCTCACACTCCCAAAGCCCCCACACCCAGAAGGCCAAGGCGCTGGATGCCCACCTTCCCAGCCTGAAGAGGAGGAGGCTCAGTGAGTATGAATATAAAGGGAATGTTTCCATGACTCCTTCAAATCCTGAAACAGTTCACAGAGGAGAAGTTAATCCTTAATGTGTTTTAACCTCTTGTTTGGTCTTTGTGATCAGATGAACACACTGGAGCCAATGGGATACCCAGGATCTTTACTCAGTATGAATGTGAGGTGCAGAAGAGTCAGAGGAGACCAGCCAACCTGTTGGATGCTCTGGAGAAAATCGACCATCACAGTGGAGGAAACGGCGATGACCCAAGTGTGATCACTCACTATTTTCTGTCATGTGTGCAAAACCTCGGTGTCATTCCCACGAGACTGAGGACTGGAGAACACGGAGAACGGGACCATGGCTGCAATTCAGTGCACGCCATCATCACGACTACTACTCTGGAGCGTCCAGCCACATGTATGGCTCATCCACAAACAACCAGAGCATTGAGTCCTGGTGGTCCATATTCAGACAGGGAAGGTAAGTAGCCTTCATTAAGTAATTTCATTATGTGTAACCTTTTTGTCATTGATTCAAACATATGCTTAACATTTTTTTAAATTATTTTAGCGATTTCTATAGGTGTCAGTTCTGGATGGAGCTATTTGCAGACCTTAGGGATACATCAATACTTCAACGGGAGTCACGAGCATCAGTGCCTAATGAGATATTGCTTTGGTGATGTTATTCAGAAGGACTTGGATGAGTGTGTGAGACTGTGGAACAGTCACAGGATTCACTCCTCCAGAACAGCATCATGTCCAGGAGGAGTGCCCAGTGAGCTCTACTACTTACCACACAGGTAACACTTTGGTGATAGATTGATGTTTGTATTTGTTTTTCTTTTATCTTAAAAATAAATCAATAAATGTACTTATGTCGTCTGTTTAAAAAAAGTTTGGCTCCAGAGACTGTGGATTTAAAATTGAACAGGCTGCGCTGGATGCCTTTCCTGAGGCTCGCCTGACAAGAGCTCCATGTGGGGGACGCAAACATGCAGGAGTACTTTAACTTAGCCATGGAGCACAATCATTCACAGAAGCCAGAGTACTGGCAGTCTGCAACTGAACTGTATCTGAGACTAAAAGAAACTGCTCAGCTATGAATTGAAGAGAGGTTTATTGTAACAGTGGAACATGTAGACAAAGTTTGTCAACCACAGCTTCATTATTGTGGAAAATAAATGAATAAAAATAAAGCAAATGAATGAGTATTTATTACATTTTTGTATTGTAGAGAACAAATGCGTTTTTTTCATTCTAAATCTGAAACCGTGATTCATAAACACCACATTTTAAAAAAAAATTTTTTTCCCCCCCAAAAAATTTTTTTTTTTTTTGGGGGGGGGGGGCTTTTTAAAGGGGGGGCCCCCCCCAAAAAAAAAAAAAATTTTTTTTTTTGGGAAAAAACCGGGGGCCAAAAAAATTTTTAAGGGTTTTCCCCGGGGTTTTTAAAAAAAAAAAAAATTTTTTTTTTTTTTTTTTTTAAAAAAAGGTTTTTCAAAAAAAAAAAAAAAATTTTTTTGGGGTTTTTTTTGGGGGTTTTTCCAAAACCCCCTTTTTTTAAAATTTTTCCCCGGGGGGGGGGGGGTTTTTAATTTTTTTGGGAAAAAAACCTTTTTTTTGGGGGGAAAAAAAACCCCGGGGAATTTTTAAACCTTTTTTTTTTTATTTTTTTTAAAAAACCTTTAAAAATTTCCCAATTTTTTTTAAATTAACCCTTTTTTTTTTTTAAAAAAAAAATTTTTTTTAAAATTTTGGGCCAAAAAGGGGGGGGGTTTTAAAAAAACCCCCCCCGGGGGAAAATTAAAAAAGGGGGGTTTTTTTAAAAAAAAAAAAAAATTTTTTTCCCGGGGAAATTTTCTTTTTTTAAAATTAAAAAAAGGGGGCCCCCCCGGGGGGCCCCCAAAAAAAATTTTTTTTTTTGGGGAAAAAAAAAAGGGGGCCCCGGGGAAAGGGAAAAATTTAAATTTTTTTTTTTTAAAAAAAAAGGCCCCCCCCTTTTTGGGGGTTTTTTTAAAAAAAAATTTTTTTTGGGGGGGAAAAAGGGGGGGGGGGAAAAAAAACCCCCTTTTTTTTTTTTCCCCCCCCCAAAAAAAAAGGGGGGGGGGTTTTTTTTAAAATTTTTTTTGGGGGGGGGGCCCCCTTTTTTTTTAAACCCTTTTTTTAAAAAAAAATTTTTTTTTTTGGGGCCGGGGGCCCCCCGGTTTTAACCCGGGGTTTAAAACCCCCCCCCCTTTTTTTGGGGGGAAAAAAAATTTTTTTTTTTTTTTTTAAAAAAAAAAAAAAAAAAATTTTTTTTTTTTTTTTTTTTAAAATTTTTTTTCTTTCCCCAAATTTTTTTAAAAAAAAAAACAGGGAATTTTTTTTTTCCCCCTTTTTAAAAAAAATTTTTTTTTAAAAAAATTTTTTTTTTCCCCTTTTCCCTTTTTTTTGGGGGGGGAAAAAAAAAAAAAGGGGGGGTTTTTTTAAAAAACCCCCCTTTTCCCCAAAAAAAAAAGGGCCCAAAAAAGGGTTGGTTTTTTTTTTTTCCCGGGAAAATTCCCCCTTTTTTTTTTTTTTTTAAAAAAAAATTTTTAATTTTAAAATTTTTTTTTAAAAAAAAAAATTTTTTTAAAATTTTTTTAAAAAAGGAAAAAAATTTAAATTTTTTGGGGAAAAAATTTTTTTGTTTTTTGGGTTTTTTTTTCCCCAATTTTTTTTCCCCCTTTTTTTAAAATTTTTTTTTTTTTTTTTTGGGGCCCCCAAAAACCCAAAAAAAATTTTTAAAAAAAATTTTTTTTAAAAAAAAATTTTGGGAAAACCCGGGGCCCCCAAAAAAAAAAAAAAAATTTTTTGGGGGGGCCATTTTTTTTTTTTTTAAAAATTTTTTCCCCCCCCCCCCGGGGAAAATTTCCAAAAAAAAAAACCCCCCCAAAAAAAAGGGGGGGTTTAAAAAGGGAAAATTTTGGGGGGGGGAAAATTTTTTTTTAAAAAAATTTTTTTAAAATTTTTCTTTTTTTTAAAAAAAAAAAAGGGGGAAAAAACCCCCCTTTTTTAAAGGGAAAAAAAAAAAAAAAATTTTTTTTAATTGGCCTTTTTTTTTTTTAAAAAAATTTTTTTTTTAAATTTTTTTTTTTTTTTAAAATTTTTTTTTTAAAAAATTTTTGGGGGTTTTTTTAAAAAAATTTTTTTTAAAAAAAAATTTTTTTTTATTTTTTTTTTTAAAAAAATTTTTAATTTTTTTGGGTTTTTTCTTTCTTTTTTCCCCCCCCCCCTTTTGGTTTTTTGGGGGGGAAAAAAAGGGGGGGGGGCCCCCCCAAACTTTTTTTGGGAAAAATTTCCCCAAAAATTTTTTTTTTAAAAGGGCCTTTTTTTCCCCTTTTTTTTTTTGGGTTACCCCCCAAAAACCCCAAAAAAAAACCCCAAATTTTCAAAATTTTAAAAAAAATTTTTAAAATTTTTTTTTTTTTTTTTTTTTTTAAAGGTTTCCAAAAAAGGGTTTTTCCCCCAAAAGGGTTTTTTAAAAAACCCCAAAAATTTTTAAAACCCCCCTTTTTAAAGGGGGCCCCCCCGGGGGGTTTTTTTGGGGGGAAAAAACCCCCCAAAAAAAAAAAAAAAAAATTTTTTTTTTAAAAAAAAAAAAAATTTTTTTTTTAAAGGGGTTTTTTTTAAAGGGGGGGGGGTTTTCCCCCCCCAAAAAAAAAAAAAAAATTTTTTAAAAAAAAATTTTTTTGGGTTTTAAAAAATGGTTTTTGCCCAAAAATTTCCCTTTAAAAAAAATTTTTTTTTAAAAAAATTTTTTTTTCCCTTTTTTTTTTGGTTTTTTAAATTTTTTTGGGGGGGGTTTAACCCAAAATTGGGGGAAAAAAAATTTTTTTTTTTTTTTTCCCTTTTTTTTTTTTAAAAAAAAAAATTTTCCCCCTTTTTTGGGGGGGGCCCCCCCTTTTTTTTTTTTTAAAAAAACCCCCGGGGGGTTTGGGGCCCCTTTTGGGGGTTTTTTTTTAAAAGGTTTTTTTTTAAAAAAGGGGGAAAAAACTTTCCAAAAAAAAGGGGGTTTTTTTTTTTAAAAAAACCCCCCCCCGGGGGGGGGTTTTTTTTTTTAAAAAAAAATTTTTTATTTTGGGGGGCCAAAAAAAAAAAAGGGGGAAAAAAAACCCCAAAAAATTTTTTTTTTTAAAAAAACCCAAAATAAAAATTTTTTTAAATTTTTTTTTTTTTTAAAATTTTTTTTTTAAAAAAACCCCCCAAAATTTTTTAAAAAAAAAAAAAACCCAAAAAAACCCCCCAAAAAAAAAAACCCTTTTTTTTTTTTTTTTGGGGGGGAAAAAAAATTTTTTTTTTTTTTAATTTTTTGGGGGTTTTTTTAAAATTTTTCCGGGGTTTAAACCCCGGGAAAAAAATTTAAAAAAACCCGGGGGCGGGGGGAAAAAAAAAAAATTGGGGGGGGGTTTTTTTTGGGGTTTTGGGTTTAAAAAAAAAAAACCCCCCTTTTCCCTTTTTGGGGAAAAAAGGGCGGAAATTTTTTTTTTTAAAAAGGGGGGGAAAAAAAAAAAGGGGGGGGAAAATTTTTCCCTTTAAAAATTAAAATTTTAAAAAAAATTTGAAAAAAAAACCCCCCCCTTTTTTTTTTTAAAAATTTTTGGGGGGGGAAAAAAAAGAAGGGGGGAAAAAAAAGGGGGGGGGGGGAAAAAAAATTTTTGAAGCCAAATTTTTTTTTTTTAAAAATTTTTTTTTTTTTTTTTTTTTAAAAAAAACCCATTTCCCCAAAAAGGGTGGGGGTTTGGTTTAAAAAAAAAAAAAAAAAAAAAAAAAATTTTTTTTTTTTTTTTTTAAAAAAAAATTTTTTTTTTTTTTTTTTTTTTAAAAAAAAAAGGGATTAAAAAAAGAAAAAATTAAAAAAAAAAATTTTTTTTGGGGGAAACCCTTTGGGGGGAAATTTCTTTTTTAAAAAATTTTTGGGAAAAAAAAATTTTTTTTTTTTTTTTCCCCCCCGGGGAAAAAAAGAAAATTTTTTTAAAAAAAAATTTTTTTTTAAATTTGGGAAAAAATTTTTCTTTTTTTAAAAAAAAATTTTAAAAAAAAAAAAAAAAGGAAAAAACCCCAAAGTCCCGGGGGGGAAAAAAAGGGGGGGAAAAATTGTGGGGGGGTTTTTTTTTTTTTTGGGGAAAAAATTAAAATTTTTGGGGAAAAAAAATTGGGGAAAAAATTTAAATTTTTTTTCCCAAAAAAAAAAGGGGGTTTTTTTTTTTTTTTAAAAAAAAAAAATTTTTTAATTAAAAAAAACCCCCAAAAAAATTTTTTTTTTTTTTTTTTTAAAAAAAAGGGGGGGGAAAAAAAAAAAAAAACCTTAAAAAAACCCCCCTTTTTGGGGAAAAAAAAAAGGGTTTTTGAAAAAAAAATTTTTAAAAGGGGGTTTTTTTTTAAAAAAAATTTTTTAAAAAAAAACCCCGGGAAAAAATTTTTAAAAAGGGGGTTTTTTTTAAAAATTTTTAAAAAAAACCGGGCCCCCTTTTTTTGGGGTTTTTTTTCTTTTTTGAAAAAAAAAAAATTTTTTTTTTTCCCCCCCAAAAAAAAAACCCCCCGGTTGGTTTTGGGGTTGAAGGGGGTTTTTTTTCCCCCCAAAAAAAATTTTTAAAAAAAAAAAGGGCCCCGGGGGGGGGGAAAAAAAAAAAAATTTTTTAATTTTAAAATTTTTTTTTAAAAAAAACCCCCCTTTTTGGGTTTTTTTTTTTTTAAAAAAAAAAAACCTTTTTTGGGGGGTTTTGGGTTTTTTTTTTTTGGGCCCTACCCTTTTTTTAAAAAAAAAACCAAATTTTGGTAGTGGGTGAGGGAAGATACAGTTTTGGTGTAGCCTCTGTCTTGTGAATAGACTCTCTGATCTGTGATACCTCTGTTTTGAGATCTTTCAGGAGTACTACATCAGCTTTAATTTCTTTCAGATCTGACAGCACATCTGGAGGGAGCGTGGTAATATTTTGTTGCACCGTACGTTTTTTGTCTGCACTTATGTCACCAGACTGAAGGACATGGATGCCGATGGGTCGCTGTGTTGTTGTCTGCCTCTTCTTCTCCTGTCTCTCTCTCTCATTTGTACACGCCATGTTGAGTCTTTCCAGCAGCAGCTCATCTGAAGTAGTTGGTTGCAGCAGGTAAGGCTGGAGGTCAGTTTTGATGTTGTCATTATGAAGACCTGTGAGCACAGTGTGCATGAACATGTTCTGTACTAATGCAGGGTCATACTTAAGGCTAGATTCAGCTTCTTGTGATGCAAACAAAATTTTCTGTCTAAGGTCCATTGCCCTAATCAGAAAGTTCTGTGGAGTTTCCTTGGTGCTCTGAACCTCTGTGGTGAGCTGCTTGTATAAATCAGTTGCACTCCTCTCTTGATAGTGTGAACGGAGGATTCTCCTGAGAGTGGGCAAAGACAAATCACTTTTACCCTCCAAATAGCTACGCAGCTGCAGACAATGGCCCTGATAACGGCATCCACTGTTTCCAATTCAGGGTATCCTTTGCTGATTCCGTTCTCAATTTGGCGAGCTAAGCTGGAGAAGGTAAGCCTATCCTTCTGTCCGGGTTCACCAATCTGGCCTGATATTTTAAAGTCTTTTCGCCATGGTGAGTTATTGGCATGGACAGGAGCCGCATAGGTTGGTACAATTTCATTCTGACTTCTCACATTCTTATTAGCTAGATCCTGCATTTCAGTTTCCTTCTGCTGTACCATAAGCTTTAGCTGTTCTAGTTCTTTCTTTATTTTTTTTTCCTCTATCCCTTTTGCGTTTTCCGGTGCGCCATTTTTGCTAGCCTGCTGCACAGTTTTAATCATGTCCATGAGGCTCAACAGCTCTGACATACCCTCATCTTCAAGTTCACTTAGTTCATCACGTTCAATGTATTGAATGATGTGTGTCACAACAGTATTGCGAGTTTTTCCCAATACATTCTCTTTATTTGTTCCTGAGATTTCAAGAAAGTCACTTATCTGTATTAGCTGGTCCATGGAAAACTGGAAAAGGGCTCCTTTAATCTCAAACTGCAAATTCTCAACTTCTGGATCCATCTTGGCTGGTGAGTAACAGCCGTACTGAGCAGAAGTGTCTTGCCTGTAGCTGTGGATGTAGCTGCTCCCTGGTGAAAAATCTGCACCTCAGGACACACGTCTCCCACGCTCAGGTTTCACTTCAGATGTGGCTGTACTCCACCACCTGGGTTGTTTTGTGTGTTTTTTTTTTTGTTTTTTTTGTTTTTTTTGGGGGGGGATAATAGAAGTAAGGTGTCTAGAATAGAATAGAATATACTTTATTGATCCCTTTGGGAGGTCCATTGGGGAAATTTGGGTAAAAAAAATTTCAGTCACTCTCAGTCTCCTGTCACTCTAGAGTACCAGCCTCAACTTCATCAATCCTGATGACCCAATAAATAAAGGACACAAATGACCAAAAATGAACATGCTTGTCAAATAAAGCAAATACAAAATATATTTAGGACAAATGCTTAAATTTAAGCACATATTTTCATATTATATGCTATAGAAAAAAATGCTTTTCCTTGCAACTCATTACCTACAAAAAATGATTTGCTATGTTTATGGTCAACAAAATTGTAATATTTACAAAGTAAATGGTGCTTTTTAAAAAAATCAGAATGTCATAAAGCTTAACAGGTTTTTGGGACATTTTGACTTGTAGTCGGAAAACAGGTATTACAAATGATATAAATGTTGACTCAGTTATAGTTTAGTGCCCTGATAAGTTGTGACAGTGTGGCAGTGAGCAGGCACAGGCACACTACCAGCATTCTGAAACTGAAGCAGCTAAATGGAATTCAGCCAACATTAGTTTTAATAGTTTTACCTGTGCATTTCCTATTGTGACATGTCAAAATGCCTTCTGTGAAAACGTCTATTAGGCTGAGTTTTAAAGTCGAAACCAGAATATGTTTCCTCACTGTACAGTGAGGAAACTTGTTGTATGGGGGTTGGTCTATTGTGCTTTCCTAGTACAGTGCAGCTTCTCTCAATGCTTGTTCAGTTTTTAAACATGTCACACAGCAGCTTCTCCATGGGCATGCTACCAATGGTCCCTGTGAAAGAACAGCTGCTCTGTTTTCTCAGAGCTCACAAAGCGGAGGGACGGCAGCAGCAGTAACATTCTCCCAAACCTTGATGGACAAGAACAAAGTAGAGTGAACTTAATGTTTCTACAATGCCATTTACATGACAAACTTCATATACTCTAGATGTTCTTATGTTTGAAAATCTTTGTATTTGTAGGTCACCTGGCACTCTGGCTGGGGTATACTGAATGGATATGCTGACTCAGCAACACCTGCGACTGGTCCTGCAGATTCTCCACCTGCTCTGGGTCTTTGAGGCTGCACGTCTCTGCTCCAGGAACTCAAAAAGCAGACATCTTACCATCTTCAGGTTCCAGTTTCGCACAGGTCTCAGCAGTCAGCAGGCTGACCATGAAGCGGTGGCTGTTACTGGGGTTGCTGCAGGGCTGTATGGTGGCAGGGTTGGTGACAGATGAAGTGACCTGAGGTCTGCAGATGCCTGATGGGTACAAGGCAGAGGAGGTGAGTTCCTAGAGTCTAGACTGACATGTGCTGTGCTTCTGGGCTGTCACTCATTCTGCACAGCTGCCAAGCAAACAGGTAAATCAGGAGGTATTATATTAGGCAGGGATAGTCAAGGCTACACAGGATTTGTACTGTGCTGTAATACAAAAGAAACATGCACAGAGAATATACTCTACAGTGACTTTATTCAAAAATTTCTCACCATCTTTGTTCATGCCAGCTTGGAGACATTTCTTTAGTCGACAAGCTTGGCACTGGTTCCGATGAACCTTGTCAACAGGACACCTCCCAGTTCCAGCCTGACACCTATGATTTTAATTATTTTTTTTGTTTTTTTTTTTAAATAAAGACAAGTCAAATGTAAAATTGCAAAGTTAATTGATATTTTTTTTCTGTTACATTTGACATTCTTCGGCATAATGTCATGTAGTAACTACAGTCTGGGTCCCACTCACCTGCAGATGAGTCTTCGTCTTACACTGCATGTATAGGTGTGTATATGCACTGTAGATAGGTGTAGGTGGTATGGATGTGGATGTATGTAGATATACTGTACAAACATACACGAACTGATTACACTGCATTATTGCATGCAAGTAACGGTATGTGTGGTATGTATGTGCACAGAGGCATGTTACATGGGATATCGTATTATATAATTGTCATTGAGTTCATGTTATTGTAGACTCTATCTCTGCTCTACAGAGATAATGGTACAAAGGGGCAGTTTGAATAAGCATTGTGCTTCCCACTGCTTCTTCTCGATTGCACTTTTCTTCTTTTTTTTCCTGTTCTTTTTGTTTGTGTCATTTTTTCTTTCTTTTGTTCTTCCTGTTGGTGAGGAGGGTTTATTAATTTTTGGTCATGAATCACTGTATTTTGCATATTTATTTTGGAATATATTTTATTTTATTTCATTTTTTGTATTACTATTTTGAGTTACTGCAACTGCTGATCGAGAAAAATGAATAAACTAAACTAAACTAACTGCGCTTGAAGAAGCCACTGCAGCCATTACAGGCATAGATGCCATAGTGTGTACTACTGCTTGAATCAGAACACACTTTACAAGGCAGATCTTGGCCAAGTGCTTTACCTTGGACTGAACTTTTTTCTGTAGAGAACATACAGAAGAAATAAATACTTACTTATCCTCACTTTGGTCATGTGGTCTTCCAGTTTAAGATGTGTTCTAATGTCTGAGCTTCACTTTATAACTTGTGCGTGTGGTTGCCCAGCTGGATCAAAGCATTTTATCATGTGAAATGTTGACACATGCAATTCCCCAAAACAAATTGAGGTAGAATTTCCACTAAAGCTTTTGGTTCAGATATAATTTCTTCAGAGATCATCAGACTCCAGGAAACGCTCGACGATCTTGATCCAGTGTTGACGTCCTTTCTCTGCCTTTTCTGATGTAACGTGGGGTCAACTGAGTTACTACCTGTCTTGTTTCTTTCTCTCTGTTAGAATGAGTGTGTGAGCCTGAGTCGTCTGGGGGCTTTCTGGAGGAAGACAAGGAGATTAGCCACAGGTGCTGTGTAAGCAAATGCTGATTTGTCATCCTCTTAATCTTTACTGTCTATAAGGGTGAATCAGTCACACTGCTTGCAGGCATAACCACATTCAACACAGGTGAAGAAAGGAAAAAGAAAAGGAAAAGAATATTTCTTCCTACCTTCACTGCTATGAAATGACTCTTCGTGAAAAGACTGCTGCAAATTATTATTATCATATTGAATAAAACTGAGGAAAGATATATGTGTGCCAATATGCTTCACATGTTAACTAAACTATTCTAGATCAGGTGATGCTGGCTAAAACCATCCATGAGTAGTCCACTACAGCACACAGCATCAACTTAAGGTCCTCTGTTGACTATTAATGAATAAGCAGACTATTCAACTACTGCTATTCAATGAAACATTTCAAGATACTGTAATATTGATTATTTGTCCCTCTCCTAGTACACATATGTCCCTCGCCTTCCTGTTAACAGAGTTACTCTTACGCTACGGTCTAGTTAAGACGTTCCCTCTGTGCCATATTGGCCCTGTCGGTGACACTAATGGCCTCAGGAGTGTACAGCCACCCCAAATCAGCAAAGTTGCTCAACCATAAAATGTGGTCTTCTACTGGGGGAGGGGGGGTTCACGAAAGGGGGTGACGAAGAAAAACAATTAGTGCAGAGATTGAAAGACCAGCAAAGTTGACTCTTAATCTGCCTAATTAGTGACCCAAGTGCAATTTACTGTTAATAAGGAATAAAGTATTAAACAGCAGGTACCCAGAAAGAAACACCAGAACCGTCAACACCTGCTTGCTATTTTCTGTATCTGTCTGCCAAAAACAACTTAAGGCACTATTGCATATAGCTAATAAAATCTAGTTCAGCTCTTTAATCAGATCAACAACAGAGACACTAGAGATACTGAAGTCACTATGTGCTCTATTGATTTCCATCACGTCTGTAATCCCTATTAAGTCACTCTTGATTATAGGAGAAGAACTTAGTGTGGAAAACAGAGCTCTTTCTGTTGACTTAAACTGGTGTATAAAAGGATTACAGACTACAGGGGTTGAACACACAGATTCCTTTGAACTCAGAACATGTTGTCTGAATCAGTTTTATAATCCTTGGGATTTCAGTGGCCTAAGTAGTTGCAATATTACAAACATATAATAATCGTCAGCCTTGAGGTTCGTGTTTGTTTTTTACATAGCTCGCTGGTGTTGTTTTAGATATCTTAGTAATACAGTAGCTTACACCATTACCTGTGGAAAAAACAGATGCCTATAATACAGTTAAATTTAAATCTCCATACTGCTTTACACTTAAAGTGCTACTGATGCGTTTATACCTTAGATCAGGGGTCAGCAACCCGCAGCTCCAGAGCCTTATGTGGCTCTTTCATCCCTCTGCTGTGGCTCCCTGTGACTTTGGAAAATAAATAATGAGCATTTTTATTTTAGTTTGTTCGTTTTTAATGTAATTCTGAATTTGAAGATTATGGTGATCTTGTAGCATTAAAATAAAACGTTTTTAATTTTTTGTCGCTCAAAATATGCGTCACAACCGCCGATGTGCGACACCCGGCAGCAACATTCTCAGGTTGACAGCTGACTGCACGCTCCAGTACACGCTATAAAGTGATGAGGGAACACAGAAGCAGATGGCATTTTTGGTTCGCTGCAGGTGGATAATTTAAGTTTGAATTTTTATTTCATAAATACGAGGAGGACTCAAATAGACATTGAGTATTTTATTTGAAAGTTAGCATCAACCAAGCATCTTTTGTTCACAGTTCAAAATGTTTTTGTTACATAAAGAAATAAAATTTCGTGTAGCAGTTCATTGATTTCATAAATGCAACACACTATAGTTTTTACACAGTTGTACACAGTTTTTATACATAGCATACAGGTTATACAAAAATAAAAAGGATATATGCAGTTGTTACGTCCCCTGCGATGGTCTCTAGGGGTTGACTGGGACGTAGGATTTGAACCAAGTAGGCAGGAGTCAACATCAGTGCAAACAAAAGTTTTAATAACAGAATCACAACAGGCTCTCAAGTGTGGAGGAGGAGGGGACCGTGTGGCAGTACCAAATGAAAGAAAAACTTACAAAAAAAAAACAGCCTTATCTATCTCTTAGTATTACACAAAAGAACAAACAAAAGGGCCTGGCTATTCTAACTAATAAGTGACTTTAAATAAAACAAATACAGGGGTCGGCACTGACCACGCTGACTAGTGTTTTTAGACAGCCCAAAACTACGTGTTGTGAGTGTACAGGGCACCCCAGCTTACCTGATCCACCTCCTCCCTGACCACATGTAGCATACAGCTCAGCACCTCGCAGGCCTCAGGCCTAACAATCAGGAAAAAGAGAGAGTGAGCACCAGGCTTCAGTGCTTCTTTTAACCCTGCCCTCTTGGAAGATTGGCCAGGTGAAGTCTTCAGGAGCCAATGAGCTTCCGACTTCAGCTGATTAGCTCAGAGACCAGGAAGCCAGCACCTGGAGAGAGTCAGGGAAAGGAGGAGGGAAAGAAAAGGAGGGAGGAAACCCACAACCCCACTCTACCTCAACAGACACGTAACACCCCCACCCTTAGAAATCCAAACCTGTTTGGAATCCCATAGCTATTAAGAACGGGATAAAGCATCAGCAAGGACATTCTCAGACCCCCTTTTATGGTGTATTTCAAGATTGTAATCTTGAACAATGAGGGACCAACGCATAAGGCGATGGTTATTGTTGTACATTCTTGAGAGGAACACTAGGGGATTGTGGTCCGTAAAAACCTGGATGGGCTCAGCACTGGACCCCAAATACACCTCAAAATGCTGTAAGGCTAACAACGGTGCAAGAGTTTCCTTCTCAACTGTGGAATACTTCACCTGGTGTTTATCAAACTTACGGGAGAAGTAACTCACAGGATGGTCGATGCCATCATCATCCTCCTGAAGGAGGACAGCACCAGCTCCCACAGCACTGGCATCCACTTCTAGTTTAAAAGGCCTGCGAAATCAGGAGCAGACAGCACAGGGGAGCAACACAACAATCCTTTAAGGCTTTCAAAGGCCTTCTGGCAGTCAGTAGTCCAGACAAATGGACAAGAAGGACTGGTTAATTCAGTCAGCGGAGCTGCAACAGATGAAAAGTTTTTACAATATCTCCGATAGTACCCAGCCATGCCAAGGAAACGACGCAGCATCCCCTGGTGGTTGGTACTGGGAAGTCTCATGATGGCTTTAACTTTAACACCTGCTGGGCACACTCTGCCACTCCCCACCTGCTGACCAAGGTAAAGTACAGTACCCTTTCCAAACTCACATTTTGCAAGGTTCAGGGTCAGGGATGCAGCTGAAAGGCGTTCAAAATTTCCCTCAATGTGGACAGGTGGCTGGCCCAGTCCCTGTTAAATACAACAATGTCATCTAGATATGATCTGCAATTTGAAATGTCACCTAAAACTCTGTTTACCAACCTCTGAAAGGTGGCAGGTGCATTACACAGTCCAAAAGGCATTACAGTATACTGCAAGAAACTATCAGGAGTTACAAAGGCCGAAATTTCTGAGGCACGGGCTGTCAAGGGGACTTGCCAATATCCCTTTAGCATGTCAAGTTTGCTAACAAAAGCTGCAGGCCCCACTTCATCTATGCAATCATCCATCAAAGGCAAGGGATGAGCATCGGGTACGGTAACTGCATTTACCTTGCGAAAGTCTGTACAGAACCTTGGGGTTCCATCTGACTTGGTGTCAAGCAGGCAGGGGAACTCCATGGACTAGCGCTGGGTATGGCAAATCCATTCTGCAGCAGATAGTGGACTTCCTTCTTCATGGTCTCCCTCTTAGCCGGACTGACTCGATAAGCATTCTGCTTAATTGGAGCTGGATTAGTTAGCACAATGTCATGTTCTACAACAGAAGTCTGTGAGGGAACATCATTAAACAGGCTTGGGAAGTCACCAATCAGTTGCTCAAGGTCACTACGTTGACCTTTAGGGAGATGAGCCAAGTAGCAGGATAAACTAGACAATATTTCACTATTACTTAGCTTCGCTCCCTGTGGTGTAGCATTACGCATTACCGGCCCATCATCACTAGGAGTGTTCATCTTGTGAACCATGGCTACGGGAGAGACAGTTGTTTCCTTGTCTGTTTTAATGGAGGACTCCATCTGCTCTTTCCTAGAGTAATACGGCTTCAACATATTGACATGACACACTCTAGTACCTCTTCTGCGGTCTGGAGTCTTGACAACATAGTTTGTGTCACTAAGCTTTTCACTTATGATATAGGGACCAGAAAACCTAGCAGATAGCGCAGACCCAGGAACAGGCAACAGGACTAGGACTTGGTCACCTGGCTGGAAAGAAGGGGAAACAGCCTTCAGATCATAATGCAGCTTCATCTTGCTCTGGGTGGAGGTCAGGGCTTCTTTAGCTAAGGCACAGGCCTTCTGAAGACGGGTCCTGAGTAGGGCCACATACTGGGAGACTCTTGACCTCTGTTTGAAGAGTGACCAATTGCTCCTTAAGGACTTTTAATGGTCCACGGACTTCATGCCCAAAAACTAATTCAGCTGGACTGAAACCTAATGACTCCTGTACAGCTTCCCGAGTAGCAAATAAGACAAGTGGGACACTGTCATCCCACTTCCTCTCAGAATCATGACAGTGTTTCCGCAACATAGCTTTCAGAGTCTGATGGAATCTCTCTAACGCCCCCTGGCTTTCTGGATGGTAGGGTGTAGAGGTCACATGTTTGATGCCCAGCTCTTTTAATGCAAACACCCTCGACTTGAAATTAGTGCCTTGGTCGGTCTGTACCCAACCCAGTCTCATATCAAAATGTGAAATAGCTACGTTTGTCCACATTACAAAATGTATCAGTCTCACAATTAGGGCCTGAAAATTGTGAAATGTTCACGTTTTTTTATTCCATTGTTTTCTAGTGGCCTGCCGATGGGTCATGTGACTCATGGCAGCGGTGGTCTCAAAAATAAAAACATGGCGGCGATTCTTTTCATTCTCAGTGGAAATTTCATGATTTCAAGCTAGTTTGGCCATAAAACAGTATTTTGATGATATTTCTAGCGAGAAATATATATTAATATGTCACAATATTCGTTCAGTTCTCGTAAACGATCTTTGGTTTGTTTGTTATTACGATGAATATTTCACATCTCGGCATAAAATTGTAACACTGTCACGTTTTCTGCCGTCGTTATACTGGTTGCTAAGGACGCTAACACAGACGAAACTAAGTGGCGTTTATGTTTATATATATATATTTATTCCTTACGTTGTGAGATGTTGATGATATCCGTTCAATAACAGAAATTTTTAGTGCACTATATACAAGATATACTTCTTTGGAATTTGGCGAAAATGATGGCTATATATACTGGACCGGAAACGATGGCTATATTTCTACTTTTGATATACTTTTTGATGAATAAGAGAAATATACATTAATATGTCACAATATTTGTTCAGTTTTCGTAAACGATCTTTGGTTTGTTTGTTACTACGATGAATATTTCACATCTCGGCATACAATTGTAACACTGTCACGTTTTCTGCCGTTGTTATACTGGTTGCTAAGGACACTGCCACAGACGAAACTGTTGAAGTATTTGATTAGCTGTTGATGCTATCCGTTCAATAAAACAACAACATAAAACAGATTTTAGTGCCCCGGGGACATATGTATTCTTCTTTGGAATAAGGCACCCACGTTCTTCTGGGAGACATCCCGGAAATTGTAGCTCGCTCCCAAAAACAAATATAATTTTTCCCTTTGTGGATTAAACATAGCCATTCAGTTCCGAGTCAGGTAGAGCAGAGGACTAAAGATTTATTTTATTTTATGTTTATTGGAATATAAGACGATCTTTTCCGGGTTCGCGTACATGACGTCATGTGCCAAGGGGCGCAATTATACTTCTGTCAGGTCAAAACCCTAACGCGTGCAGTCGACAACAAATGGGCGCTTCGAAGATGGATCCAAGAGAAGACGACGATGTCATATTTCTTGCTGATGTGCTCTTGGATGATTGTGAGGTAAGTGTTCTGATGGTTTGGGACATTTTCTTAATTAATTACATTCATCTATTGCTCTGTGTGGGTGAAGGGTATTTTATTTGGCGAAGCGTTTAAAAGGCCTTCCCTAGCTAGTTCATTATGTTCACCTGTGCAATCAAATGCAATCCAATCGAACAACTTTGCCATACATTGTACTTAAAAGAAGCTTTTGTATATAGTTTTTGTTTTTGTCATAGTCAGTAAGGTGAATTATACTTTAAGTTTGTTATTGAGATTAAAATGGGTGGTGGTGTACTGGAGTACATTTTATTGATCTGTGCCCCCCGAAATATATATTAATGGATTGGACAAAAGTATAAGGACACTGCTCAATATATATTATTGTATCTATGCACTTTGTACCATTGCACCACTGTCTTAAGTCAATTTTCTTTTATATGCTCAATTCCTATTACTGATTCAGATGTTCTGTGTCTTTAGCGGGCAGCAGGAGCAGCCAGTAGATCCAAAACCAAGGCGGAGCAGGTGGTTTGGCTCGAGGAAGACCAGGAAGGGCAACCTCTTCCAAAAAGAAGCCGATCTGGACAGAGTCGACAACGTGGTTCAACTAGAGTGACACAGAAGCGAGATCCAACCACTGGTAGTTATCTTGTTTTGTTATAATAATCAGTCCATTTAATTTTCTTGATGTTACATTATCATGAAATGGATATCCCCAATCTGCAGTTTCCTCCAGAACCATAGACTCATCACATGCTTCATCTATTAGTGGCCGAGAAAGAGAGACCGGGACCATCGAAAATTTAGGTTGTATTTTTTTTCACGCCTACACATTTTTGCTTGTTTCCTCACTCATTAGGTGACTAACTAAAGCACATGTATGTTTTCCCTTCTAATTTTCAAGACTCCCTCATCCAAGAGGTACAACACCTCATGGAATGCCCTGCTGATGAACCGTCTCCTCACATTGGAAGGATAGGCAAGCTTCCACCTTGGAAAAATGGACTGTGCTAAGACCTTTCATGGTCAATCATATGTTGTCATCCGAGAAGCCAAAAGGGGATGTTTGCCAACAATGTAGACGTAAGGCTGCAGTAGTGATGTGTCGAGATTGTTTGCCAAGACCACTTTACTGCACAGCCTGTGATCTTGCGGTACATGAGGATAAGGTCCTCCATAACAGAGCATCCATGACAGAGGGGTTCTTCAGGCAACTGCCACCATCCACACACATCAGAGAAAATGAGGGAGGCAAATTCTCTTATTATGAAAAAGGTACTTTAAATTACAAATCATGTTGGCCATTGTATAGTGTATACTAAAACTCGCAAATTTAGTTTAACCCAAAACACAAGTTCTCTCACTGAAAAAACACTACTAGTTATGTACTGTAATTTACACTGTAAAATGTTCTCTCTTCCTTGCTTTCTAGAATGTTTTTTACCAGTTTTTCTTCCGTGCTGCGATTGTTCCAGTGGAAAAATTAGTGTTTTTGCAGGAAGTCAAGTCATTTTGATTGGAATGAATGGTAAACGTTTTTAATTTATATTTTCCTCTTAATTGCTTGACTGTTGGAGTAATTATTTCTCTCTTAAATTCCAGGACGATACGATCTGTACCTTCCAAGTATTAGCTGCTCCTGCGGAAAGACTTGGTCAGTGGGCATAAGTGATCTGGTTGAGAGTGGCTACTGGCCAGCCACAGTTAATTTTGAGACTGTGTATGCAGTGGATTTATTCACTACATATGAGGATCTCAAGATCACTGCCCCAGGAATGTCCCGGCAAGCTTTTGTTAGCATGCTTGAACAATGCACAAAACTTTTCGGACGGGTAAGTACAAACTGATTAAACTAAATGTCAGTGCCATGTACAACTTGCATATACAGTATGTTTGATTTTTTTATTTTGTATTTTTGCTATCAGAGTGGAAAGATATGTGGGGACACCATGCAGAGGGCATTTCTGGAATGGACCTATGCGAAATTTGAGGTCGATAAGCTGTGTCAGGTGCAGCATTTTCAGTGCCCTGCATGCACACCCTCCATGTTGGCTGTTGCAGTGGATGGGAACCGCAAACTATACCGCTTTAATAGCCAACAAGGGTGTGTAGAATTCTTGTCCAATGACATTCTAGAGTACCAAAAATAGTACATTTGTAAGTTTAATCCATGATTTTGTTTAAGACCTGATGGATTTTTTGATGGGGTGTTCCTGGCCAAAAATGCTGAAGTGTCCTCCTTTGTTGACTACATCCATGGAGCAACGAGACATGTAACGTTACTTAATCATTATCTCTCTGTATTTTATGACACAAATATTTAAGTATTATGAATACTTGTAACCTGGAGGGCGATGTCCAGCAGGTACAGGAAGTTGCTGTTTGCAGCTTTAATTAATACTACAGCTGTCTGTGTCTGTATTTTTCTTGATCTGTTTCAGAAGCCTGCAAAAGGGAGATGTGGCCCTGGTCAGTGGGCAGCTGCACGAGAGACTGCAAAGAAATCTGCAAGCAAAATAGATGAGGAAGGGGTTGAGGTTGCCGTCTGCCGTCATGGTGTTTTGCTGAAGGCGCTGAATATGTTCCGTGGAGAAATATTTGCCTACCCCCTATACCTACAGAAACAGCTTGCTACACAGACTGTGCAGTTCTTTTGCACTGATGTAGTCTGCAAATACTGGCCATATCTGCAGAGGGTTGTAGGCCACTGTCCGGAGTTGCAAGGCTTGTTGAACATGCGTCCATTTCTCTCCATTATGCATGCGAAAGCACATTCATGGATGTGTGAGGTAATGGTTGACAATTGCATATTTCTTAAAATCCCCTCCTCTTCTGTTTTCCAAATTGTAACATTCAAGTAAATTTTTTGTAGTTGCAATGGGGAGGGCGTAATCAAGAAGGAGCAGGGACAACATTAGGCGAAGAGGTTGAACAAGTCAACAGCTTCCTCTCCCGAGCAGCTATATGTTCAAAGTACATGTCAGAATCTGGTAAGTATTTTTCATGTACATCTCAATTATTGATCTGTTTGTTTTCTTTCTATTTTTTTTGTTTTTTTTCCTGCTCTTATGTGCATTGTCTTAAGTTCGCACAGACACACTCACCATCCAAGCGTGTGGCTGGAACAAACGAAAAGTAGAAACCCTTGACCGAGCATTGACCAAAAGATACATCAAGGTAGCAACCTGGTCAATGTTTTATGTATTTATTTTTATGTTTAGGACATTTTTTTTAAGTTGGATATTTGTTTGGATAGGCTCTAGAAAGGGTTGCAGAGGCAGCGACAGACCTTGACAGGCTCACCACAGAGTTAAATCTAAAGGAAGATACACTCCAAACATGGGTGTCAGATGTCCAGCAGTGGACTACAGGTATGGGTACAGGTATTCTCTCTTTTCTGATGCAGGTGAACTGAAAAGTTGTTGATTGCAAACTGAAATTGGTGCTTATTTTATACATCTCTTCCCAAGGATCAGCAAGTCAAAATGACTTGCAGCAGACCATTGAGGGATTGTATTTGAGCATCAATCAGCGGAAATTTCAGCTTTATCGTCAGACGGGTGAGACAACAAATTTGTCACCATTAATGCACATTTGCACTAGACATTGTGACACACAGCAACAATATGAAACCCAGAGTGAAGGAAGTCCATCAGTGCAAAATCCATGCTGCTATTAGTGGAGCATTATGGAGGACAACAGAACAGAAGTTCTGCACAACAATCTGACTGAGATGGTGAGATGATGGATCTCGATTTCTCATGCATTAGCATCGGAAAGCCACATCACCTGCATATGTAGTTGCTGAACGCTATGCCACAACTATAGCAAGCAATGCAGATAGGTTGGTGACATGGACATCCATATTTTCACTTTCAAATAGTAGTGCTGATGTCTGTTTAATCAATAACAAATGCTATTTCCCTGATCAAAAATAAGTTAATCTTAACCATATGTCAAGGACACAAAAGCTCAAAGTAGTAAGTGTACATTGAATCATTTTTTTCACATTTTTTTCACATTTTAGATCGCAATAAGCAGAGACATCGTCTCAGGAAAAAGATTGCTTTAGAGAAGAAAGCCTTGGAAGATGCCATCTCTCGGTACAATGCTTCTGTGGCAGAAGCTGAAAAACTGCCCCTCCCAGTGAGCTCTTGATGGAGAAGAACTACTCCTGGCCATGGGAATGTAAGTAAACTTTGAAAGACACTGAATACAAATTTGTTATAGCGCAGTTGACAACATTTCATGATGGATTGCAGGTCATGGTGATATGGTCCAGAAGAAAAAGGTCTTTGACAAAGTTATGCTGCTAACAAGACTTAAAGAAGAAGTGGTTATTCTGGTTCATGAAGTCAAGCAGCACTGGGAGTACATGAGAAGTATGGCTAGGGTGACTGCAGACCTTTCCTCGCAGCTTTCCCAAGGCATCTCTGGACAAAGTAAGTACAATAAATTGTTTTGAAATTACTTGTCAGGTAACATGTAGTTAATAAATTATCAATTCATATATTTTCAGGCAGAACAGAGCTATTGACGGACAGAGGACGTGAGGGGCTGCTCTGTGTTCTGAACAGAAGACTGCACCAAATTCTAGCTCAGCAGGCCTCAGCACGTAATGCATATCAATGTATTTTGGGCGTGAAAAAGGTGACTTTGGAGGAGTCCTCTGAAGAAGAAGACAACTTGGAGAGCAGCTCATCCAGCGATGAAGATGTGGATGATTAGGAGATGGTGTTTGTGACCTAAGGGTGGAAGGGTTTGTCTATAGTTTGGTTAAATCTGTAGACCATCTGTTTAATAAAATAACCTCAACCTCAAATGTTCTAAGTTTCTTTTACTTGTACAACCCTCTATAATTTATGACAACATGTGACACGTTGTGGCCAGAGGATAATGTTTTGGGATTGTTTGTCTGCCCCATTCTTGTGAATGCAGCATCTCAACATCACGTTTTTTTGCAAACTAAAGTTAAAACCAACTTCATGCTCTGCTAAAAAAATCTGTCCATTGGTCAACACCATAATATTGGAACAGAAGGGGGGATTGTGACCATATTTCACAAGCTACACAACAGAAACAATTTCTTCCCAACTGACTATAGCTCAACCCAAATTGATAAGACACACAGGGGCTAGGGCAAACAACTACATCCATTATTTCTAGTTGATTTACTACTGATGTACAGTCAAGCACAGTATACTGTAGGTTGTCTATAAAGAATAGAATAGAAACCTAAATAGTGGACCCTGAGTGTTTCTTTATAATGAATATGTATACTATCGGCTGATAGAACACATTCTGATGGAATGAGTCATGGTATGATTTTATAACGAATAAGAGTATCTGGTCTTCAACCCTAACCCCAGCATTTCAGGCCTTCTTCAAAGCCTAAAGTAATTCCCTAGTTTGCCAGTGGGATTGTAATCTCAGATGGTGACTTGTTTGGTCACTATTTACATTAAAAACACACAAACAAATAAAAACCTTCCATTTATTGTACACAGGCCTTCAAATCTCTCTCTGAAGCTACACCTGGCATACCCTGTGCCATGACAAGACAAAAATCAAAACTTTGTCGTAGAGCTAAAACAAACATATCATTGGAAAGGTCTTGATCAGGAGAGTAACATATGTCAGTATCAAGATGTCACATGGCTCCTGCTTCGAAACATTGACCTTTGAACCTTGATATCGGTGCACATTTGAAAGGCAATAATTCAGCAACAAAAGGGGCTAGAGACATGGAACCAACTGTTATAGAAAGCTCTTGACCTCAGCTATCATATATCACAGAGTCAACACCTGGGGCGCTGTCAAATATTAGTAATTAATTTTCACCTTTTAAACAATTCGATTTTTAATCTCTGATTACACAGATGTATTAAGCATCTCCATTTACCTACCAGTGTATGCTCAATTTAGACCTTACTACTTCAATTAAAAGGAAAACATTAATATTGTTTGAGAAACTACATATCCCTAGAGTCACAGTCTGAAGCCTAATACCAATCAGCGCCACAGTTGTAGTTTTTCCGGTTTTCTTCTTCTTCGTTTTTTTTTTTGTTTTTTTTTTTTTTTTGATTGACAACTGACGTTTGGCGCTTCATCATTGGCGGGCGGGGTGTCGCCGAAGCTGCTTTTCAGAACTTCCAGGTCTCATTTGACTACCGGCAAAGGTAAGGAGCGGTCACACTTGTCGATGTTATGAAATAGCTATAAGAACATGCAGGTTTTTAATATAAGCTGAAGACGTTTTTAGCCGTCAGTCGTGACTTTGTGTAGGCTACGGTTCATTCTTTGGATATTCTGATTCTAAATAAATAAATATACAGATCGATTTAGTTTTTCCACTACTTAAATCAATTTAGTTTTTGTAATTATTATCTCATGGTACATATGGAATAGAGCAGGTCTAGATTATATTGTATATGTAGTTTTTATTACAGAGATCCAGCAGATCTCTCCATGAGCAAGCTTTTGGCTAAGCTAGCGAGTTGGCGGTGAAATCCTCCTTGGTTAGCTGTGTTTCCGCTGTTTATGGATGATGTCGGCTGGGGTTAGGTCACTGCAGTGGTGGATAGCAGATGCCATGTAAGGCTCACCTGAAATCCTCCTCAGTAATAATGTGCAAGGAATTTAACTGTTATCACGGAAATAGGCAAAAATGATTATAATTCGATTTATTTTCATAATTTATATTAAAGTGTACTTAACTCCTTGTTTGGTTTTTAAAATGTTGTTTTTGTTTATCCCAGGTTTAAGATGCCACGAGGGTCAACAACCACAGTATGCATTGGTTGCAAAGCAGTGATTGGTGTAGCCACCAAGACTTGCAAATACTGCAATACAGTGCAGCCCAAAAACAGAGACTTAAAAAAAATTTGACAAATTTGAGGCCAAAAAAGCTGACTGGTTAAAAAAACACAAAAAAAACAAAACCACCTCACATGTTGTCGATGAGGCATCCGTTTTGGTATGTGTAGATCTATAATAGTAGTCAATAGTAGTACAAAATTAAGGCTGGTGATGTTTCTGTATGACATTTCAATGTTTTCTCTTGAGGTTGAAAAATTGCACGCATTGGGACACAGGGCCATTGTGTTCCTTGCAAAACCAGGGAAAAATCCTGTCACCTTGGTATACACGTGTCCTGCACCCCAAATGGCAGCTGTCGGACCAGGCTACAAAGTGCCTAGACAGGATGAAGGCCTTGTATGGGGTGTTTATCAATGGTAGGCCTTTAACATCTGTGACAATATAAAATTAAAAAGCTTGATGGTCAGATATTTATTTAGTTTTATACTATTAGATTGTAGATAAAATATATATGAGAAGAGGCTACCATCTGTTTCCAAATGTAGTTTTATTTTATTCAAATATATTCAAGCTATTACTGCTATCGGATTGGATTTTCTAGCAACAATCAAAAGACAAGATTGTTTTTTTAATTTCATCCAGGTTGGACTGATCAGCAACCCTCCACCAGCTCTGCCATCCAACCTTCCACCAGCTCTGCCATCCAACCATGCACCAGCTCTGCAATCCAACCCTCCACCAGCTCTACACTCCAACCCTCCACCAGCTCTACACTCCAACCCTCCACCAGCTCTGCACTCGAACCCTCCACCAGCTCTACACTCCAACCCTCCACCAGCTCTGCCATCCAACCCTCCACCATCCAACCATCCACCAGCTCTGCCATCCAACCCTCCACCATCCAACCATCCACCAGCTCTGCCATCCAACCCTCCACCATCCAACCCTCCACCATCCAACCATCCACCAGCTCTGCCATCCAACCCTCCACCATCCAACCCTCCACCATCTCTGCCATCCGACCCTCCACCATCCAACCCTCCACCAGCTCTGCCATCCAGACTTCCACCAGCTGCAAACAGACACAGGGTATTTTGCTCACATTTCTAAATAGTGTATATATATTATCATCCAATTGGAATTAATAAAATATATTGGATAACAGTGCAACAGCAGACCTGAGACTAACTTTAAACAGATCATGAATACATGATTGAATGCATCTGACTATAAAAGTGAAAATAATTGTTTCTCAAAAAATCTGCTGAACTAAATAGAAAGTATGCTGCATTAAACTAGTCCAACAGATGTCAAATTTATCCAAAATGTGCCTTTTTATGTAATGGGATTAATCTAACTTGTTAAAACACCCCTATTTTTCTAATATGTTAAAAGTAATTAATTTGTAACCAAGGCTAACTGACCTCACCTGTGTGGAGTGCAATGTAATGCCAACACACACATTGCAAGTAAAGATACTCCTTGTAGTCTTATATCAGTGATATCTTTAATTTCTTTTTTTGTACAGACAGGTATCCAAAAAGGAAACAAAAGAAGGAGAAAAAGGAAGATTTAACTGAAGGTAATTTTGCTATGCTGATAAAATTTTCTATTTAAATTTAGTCCAGGAATGGTCTGCTTGTAGTTCATGCAGACCATGCAAGGTATACATACACACATTTGTTATCCATCCATTCATCCATCTTCAGATTGCCCTACTTATTCTGTAGTCAGGGCTGGAGCCTATCCCAGTTGGCATTTGGGTGATGGCGAGGCACATCCAGAATGATTCACCAGTGCATTGTAGGGCCACATACATATAGACAGACACGTTGTATTCACATCTAGAATTTCCGGTCCAGTATAGTCCAGTTTTTTTTTTTTTTTGGACTGTGGGAGGAAGCTAGAGTACGCAGAGGAACCCATGCAGACATGGGGTGAACATGCAGACTCCACCCAGAAAAAACCTTCCCCAGGTAGGTTTTGAACCCAGGACCATCTTGCTGTGAGGCAGCAGGGCTACCTTTTTATTACGCCATGTTTAATTTTACAGCTATTTAACTATTATATAACCCCAGAGGAACCACATAATAGTTCATGTTTGCTGAGGAGGGAAAAACAACTTCTTCTGTGCATTTTTTTTTTCTTATCTAATTGACATGGGTTTCTAGGTAAAATTGTAAATATAATGGAGGTGAGTTAAAGCAAACATAGTGTGTTGCTGATAATTGATGATTAAATTGTGCAACACTAGCAAAGGTTTATTTTTTGTTTTTTTCTTGCTCTTTCAGAATGCAGCCATATGAGGGTAGGAACACCGTATTACCCAGTGAAGAGAGTAGTGAGAAGCAGAAGGCAGAAGGTTTGCTTAATCATATATATATATATATATAAAATGTCAGTGCACACAATTTACAATTAAACCATTGCCACAGCACATCTGCCTTAGTGCATTTGATGAAACAACCTGAAAGTCTCTTGTTGTTACTGTGTATTTTATATATTATATTATATTTTTCAGGGGAAACAAATGGAATTGGTGGAGTGGGAGCCCTGTTCGATGTGATATGTAGAATGTCTCGTAATTTTGACAGATTGTCTCTATTTGTGTATTTGAAATAGCACTGGCAATATGACTGATAATAAATGAGTCTGTTATGTTTACTTACTATATTTTCTGACCAAATAGGTGAATATTTTATGAGACGTGATTCTATGTCTATGATGCTATGTATTCATCTACTTTTTCTATTTATTAATTTTGTTGAATAACAATATATATGAGGTAATAGCTTGTTGTACCTTAACATGTGTTCTTTATGTTTTATTACAGTGGAAAGACATGGCCTTTACAGTGGGTGGCAAAGGAGCACACAAGTTCTTAAAAAGCCAGAACACACACACACAGAAAGGGTTTAGAGTTCACATGTGTTTACATTAAATTTTAATTGTTCAAATTGTGTTCATTTTTTTGTAATTTTGTGATGTTTTTGCATTAAAAAAATTCCATGAATCCCAAAGGTTTGAAGACTCTCAATTGTACGTAACTTTGTAACTGTTAACTACTGAACCCTTTCTTTTGAATCACGATACATGCAGCAATTCTACCTGGCATTGGGTGGAGGCAGGGTGCACCACATTTATGTATAATATAATGTAATACATATATTAAATATGATAATACTATAATTATTATATATCCATGGTACACACTGCATGGGTCGCCCATCGCAGGGCTGTCTTGTTAATCAAAAGATATTTTAAAAGATCTTCGAAGGATGCAGACCCTGAGCAGCTATGGTTTTACTGAGGCCAGCAGCAATTTCCGGGTTGTTCCACACAAGCACGGGGTGCCGAAATCCAAAGATGTACGTAATGCCCGGGCCACCAAAATCCATTTTATGTTCTTTTGTATTGAAAGAATATTATAAAAAATTAATTGTTACTGGCTCGGATAACTACACAATGTAAAGAATAAGTAAAGTAACATACACGCCTCTTGGTTTCGTCTGTAGAAGCGTCCTTAGCAACCAGCATAACAATGACAGAAAGCTTAAAACTAACAAATTTATACCAAGAATATCTGTTTTATGAGGTTTTATTGAAAAACTATCATTAATAGTTACACGGATATATTATCAGCTCAGATAACAACATAATGAATAATACTAATCGGCAACTCTTGGCACCTGACGTCAACCCGGAAAGGATATTCTTTTAGTCCAATGAAAATAAATAATAAAAACTATTTTTATAGGCTGAAAATGTACTTTATAGGCTGCATTAACGCTGCAAACACCATAAACTGTGTTAATTTGTTGATTATCTTATTCATCAAAAAGTAGAAATATAGCCAAAGTTTCCGGTCCAGTATGTATAGCCATCATTTTCGCCAAATTCCAAAGAAGTATATCTTGTATATAGTGCACTAAAAATTTCTGTTATTGAACGGATATCATCAACATCTCACAACGTAAGGAATAAATATATATATATAAACATAAACGCCACTTAGTTTCGCGTCTGTGTTAGCGTCCTTAGCAACCAGTATAACGACGGCAGAAAACGTGACAGTGTTACAATTTTATGCCGAGATGTGAAATATTCATCGTAATAACAAACAAACCAAAGATCGTTTACGAGAACTGAACGAATATTGTGACATATTAATATATATTTCTCGCTAGAAATATCATCAAAATACTGTTTTATGGCCAAACTAGCTTGAAATCATGAAATTTCCACTGAGAATGAAAAGAATCGCCGCCATGTTTTTATTTTTGAGACCACCGCTGCCATGAGTCACATGACCCATCGGCAGGCCACTAGAAAACAATGGAATAAAAAAACGTGAACATTTCACAATTTTCAGGCCCTAATTGTGAGACTGATACATTTTGTAATGTGGACAAACGTAGCTATTTCACATTTTGATATGAGACTGGGTTGCTGTACCACCTTGGGCATTCCAAACACCGTAAAGAACTTTATCAGGGCCTTGGTAACAGCAAGTGCTGTGATGTTACGTAATGGAACCGCCTCTGGAAACCTCGTGGCAGTACACATTATAGTCAAGAGAAATTGATGTCCAGACTTAGTTTTTGGTAACGGCCCCACACAGTCAACTATCACCCTTTCAAATGGTACCCCCATCACAGGGATAGGCTGAAGAGGAGCAGGGGGAATCACCTGATTTGGTTTACCAGCTACTTGGCATGTATGGCAGGTACGGCAGTACTTAACAACATCGGACTTGAGGCCTGGCCAGAAAAAATGCCTAAGGACTCTGTTGTAAGTTTTGGTGATCCCCATATGTCCTGACCATGGGTGATCATGGGCTAAACACAATACCTGAAAGCGGTAGCATGCAGGAACAACAACTTGATATGTCGCAGTCCAGTTTTCATTTGGATCCTCAACCCAGCGACGCATAAGCAGGCCATCCTCGAGGATGTAGGCCATTTTCCTTTTCATAGCTTCCTCACGACTAAGAACAGAAGAAAAACATTTGGAAAGGGTCATATCAGACTTTTGTGCTACAATGAACTCCTTTCGGGTAGCCGGCAGGTGTATATCACCATGACTGGTAAGGAGTGGTACTGAGTTACTTTGGCCCTGCTGATTTCTGGGCTCAGGGCTGGACATCTGTCCTGAAACCAGAAAAGAGTCTGACAGATCAACATCACCTTCCTTAGATTGGGACCTGGTAACCACACAGGCCGGGAAGACTTCAGGATGCTGTTGAGCAACATCATCGAGCTGAGGACCAGTCTCAGGCTTGGGGAGAAGTTCCAGAACAGGGGTAACCAGACCTCCAGCTATGTCATTACTCAGAATGAAATCAATCCCTTTAACTGGGGGGGTCTGGTAAAGGAGGGAGGAAACCCACAACCCCACTCTACCTCAACAGACACGTAACAGCAGTTATCCTCATTTTAGATGTCAAAAGGGTTTTGTGGCTCGACCCCTGCCTTAGATGCATTTGTGATATGTTTGCAGAATAGTTAATAGTACCTCATGTTGTTGCATTCAGATAAGAAACAGCTTTCCATTGCTTTTGATTGATTCAATTTAAATAAAATATTTTACCGCACTGTATTTCTTGTCTGGTGTTTTATATCTAAATTTTTGTATGTTCTGCCATGAGGCAATCGGATGATTATGTATTTAGTGAGAATATTTGTGATGACAAGAGCCCTGCAAGTGACTCAACATACGTCACAAGCGAAAAGCTAGCTCAGTTGATCGGCTGTTCATTTGTTTCAGAGTGCCATTACCTTTCTAGATATGACTAGGACTATGACTGTGACTATGTAATACTTTTTATTGTAATCTTTAGCAGCTTATAAAACATTAGAGACACATCCACTGCAGAAGAAACACATGTGCACGACATTTTTATTGTCCTTCAGATGATGCCCTTGAATGCGAGTTCACAAGGTGTCTCAAGTTGCTGAGGCATAAAATATGTCATAGTTGACATAAGAATGTTTATAGGTAGACACGTTTTGGCCTTACAAAACAGATAAAATTCTTATCAGAATAAACTTTTATAACTGCTTTTGCACAAACTTAAAAGTTAACCATTACACACAAATAAATAGTGTGAAATGTCCCAGCAGGATAATCTTATTCCTGCCCTGTTATCATGGCATAAGCTTCTGTTACACTGCACTCAGCATGTCGATCTGATTCCAAGCAGCTGCAGAGAGTGGTTAACCAAGCTTGGTTCATCAGGACAGTGGCCACAAGCTTGTCCTTTTTTGCAGTTGAACCATTCACCTTATTTTTTGTGATAGCTTATAATGCTGTAATTGGATATTAAAAAGAAGGCCAAACATACTCTGAAACGTCACTACAGCAAAAATAATGTACTGTACCATATACAGATTCCTCCCACGCTTTGCTGTGGTCTACAGGTGGTTCTGTGTAGCCTGTCACAAATTAAGATAAAGTAAAATATTAACTTTCTGGCCTTTGTGACAATCAGTGGCCACAAGCTTGTCCTTTCAGCTGTCACAGTCTTCATCCACACTGTGGATCCCAGGTTGGTCTCTAGAGGGAGACAGTCGCTCTCTGACTGTTTCTCAAAAGTGTGGTCTCAGGCAGTGGAGCTGATTAGAGCTGAGTAAACCCACAGCTGATGAGTCAGAGATGCTGTTTGAAACTGGAGCATTGATAGGCTTATATGTTACCATTCAGTTACAGTAATAAGATCTTCTGGGTCACATCCGTGTTAATTTAAACCCAGTTTGGTTTCCCTTACATTTACTCAAAACAGTGTCAGGAGAAGAATATATCACTCTGTCTATATCACACAACTCTGTGAAAACATATGTCCTGAACATGATGCAGGATCTGGTTCATCCATGATGAAAACTAGTGACCACAGCATTATTATTTTGCACAGATTTCTTTTTTGTTTTTCTCATTTAAACCAATTAAACTGAAAGTGAGATTTCTAGTAAGAACAAGATGGAAAAGTGAGCAAGGACATGAGGTAAAAAATGTAATCTGGTGAAATGTCAAAAAGACTTTTATCTATTGCTATTATTTGTAACTGTACTTTTATTTGACAAGGGATAAAAACAAAAAAACTATGATTGACTGCTAACTGCACGAATTGTGTGTACTGCAGTATAGCAACATCTAAAGTCTGAAGGGATGAGAATAATGAGACCACTGCAGATTGAATTTATTTGATTATGAAACAACTGAAACTGTTCATGGTGTATCTAAGGTGCAGTAGATCTATTTACATATTAATTAAACAAAAGTTTGATGACAGGTACAGTGGCAATAGGTAAGTATTCCCTTGAAACACTAAATACTGTATTTGCAGTACATTTGCACACTGACACATTGTTTTCATAACTGTTAAAGACATTCAAAAGAGAAAAAAGAGCAAATTTTGTGCATTTCTGCTGTACCCATATTCAAATATACTGAAATACAGTTAAATGAAAATCTAAGCAGAATATTTACAGTTAAAGCTGAAATGATAATAATTCCAAACACAGAATCAGAATCCTGTGACCTCATAATGGTGTCATGTCAAAGTTCTAATCATTACCATACAATGTCATTCAAAGTTCTACTCATTACCATATACCGGTCACTTTAGAATGTGTCCCTCCAGAGTGTGCACAGACTACCTGTGGATCAGGTTGGATTGATTGAGAGATACATAGGAGTTTTCCTCATGATTGAAGTTTTTTTTAACTTTCCCATGCCTGTGGATTCTCGAGACACATGGAAAAGTTTCCACCATTTGTGAGAGAGGAGGAATATGCTTTTTTTCCACATTGTGACTGGCATTTAGTGTCACAAAAGCTTTTGTTGACTGGTTCATGTTTTGCAAATCAGATTGGTGAGGTCAGCACAGGTAAGGATCGACGTGCTGAATAAGAGATTTCATTTGGACTTGTTAATGCATTACAGGACTGTAATACTGACTGGAATGTTAAGGTGTGTGTGTGATGATGTGTGTCCTGAAGGGCACTAGTGTGAGGTTTATGTTGCTGCAGTGGTCTCTGTTTTTATAGCCACTTTTTTTTCTGTCTCACGTCACTACTACTCACTCTGTGAACATAGCTGAAGCTTCAGATGTTTTTTCTTTTCAAGTTTTAACATAGTGAGAGATCATTATCACTCAAATGTAAATTGAATTTTTTCATGTCATTCTTTCATAATGTCAGGTGCTGTTTCTGTGCACCATTGGCTCTGCATAACCTTCTCTCTGTGTGCTCAGAGACCACTTGCTGTATTTGCATGGCATAGCTTTTCTGAAACCATTGTCTCTGAGTTGCATTTCCACATGGGGTAGTTGTAGTTTTTTTGAAAATGTTCCAAAGTAGGTTTTCTCAATTTCTCAATCTCAATAAAACCAAAACACTGTTGTGCAGATTGTTCTTGCTCAGTAAATGGAGGCATAAAAACAGCAAGTTTTTGAAATATATATATGTTCATCATTTAAATTGTGAAAAATGTAAAGACACCTTCATGCCATGGAAGAGGGCCCCTCTTGTGTATTTCTTCCCAAGGACTTCTCCAATTTTCTGGAGATTTTTCTTGCTCACAAGAGGGAGGTGTCAAAAAAGTTTCTTTTCTCCATTTCTGTTAAGTATCAGTGGTCATGTTCATAGTTTTGACTGTCAAGACACCTTCATGTCATGGAAGAGGGCCCCTCTCGTGTATTTCTTCCCAAGCACTTCTCCAGATTTCTGGAGATTTTTCTTGTTCACAAGAGGGAGGTGTCAAAACAGTTTCTTCTTTCCATTTCTGTTAAGTATCAGTTGTCATGTTCATTGTTTTGACTGTCAAGACACCTTCATGCCCTGGAAGAGGGCCCCTCTCGTGTATTTCTTCCCAAGGACTTCTCCAGGTTTCTGGAGATTTTTCTTGCTCACGAGAGGGAAGTGTCAAAACAGTTTCTTCTCTCCATTTCTGTTATGTAAGTATCAGTTGTCATGATCATTGTTTTGACTGTCAAGACACCTTCATGTCATGGAAGAGGGCCCCTCTCGTGTATTTCTTCCCAAAGACTTCTCCAGATTTCTGGAGATTTTTCTTGATCACAAGAGGGAGGTGTCAAAAAAGTTTCTTTTTCCATTTCTGTTAAATAAGTATCAGTTGTCATGTTCATTGTTTTTACTGTCAAGACACTTCACACCCTGGAAGAGGGCCCCTCTGTGTGTTTCTTTCATGGACATCTCCAGTTTTCTGGAGATGTTTTCTTGCTCACTAGAGGGACATTTTGTTTTCTTTTTCCCCTTTTTTGCATAAATATTCATCATACACAAGAGGGCCCTCTTCCATGGCATTAAGTGTCTTGAAACCATTTTGACACCTAAAGGTCTTGTCTGTGTTTTTTTTTTTTTTTACATATATATGTTCATCAGTTGCATTGTGAAAACTGTCAAGACACCTTAATGCCCTGGAAGAGGGCCCCTCTTGTGTATTTCTTCCCAAGGACTTCTCCAGTTTTCTGGAGATTTTTCTTGTTCACAAGAGGGAGGTGTCAAAACAGTTTCTTCTTTCCATTTCTGTTAAGTATCAGTTGTCATGTTCATTGTTTTGACTGTCAAGACACCTTCATGCCCTGGAAGAGGGCCCCTCTTGTGTATTTCTTCCCAAGGACTTCTCCAGATTTCTGGAGATTTTTCTTGCTCACAAGAGGGAGATGTCAAAACAGTTTCTTTTCTCCATTTCTTTTAAGTAAGTATCAGTGGTCATGTTCATCGTTTTGACTGTCAAGACACCTTCATGTCATGGAAGAGGGCCCCTCTCATGTATTTCTTCCCAAGGACTTCTCCAGATTTCTGGAGATTTTTCTTGTTCACAAGAGGGAGGTGTCAAAACAGTTTCTTTTTTCCATTTCTGTTAAGTAAGTATCAGTGGTCATGTTCATTGTTTTTACTGTCAAGACACCTTCACACCCTGGAAGAGGGCCCTTCTTGTGTCAAATTGTTTTTTTTTCTTTCCTCTTTTCATAGCATAAATATTAATCATACACAAGAGGGGCCCTCTTCCATGGCATGACGGTGTCTTGAAACCATTTTGGCACCTAAAGGTCTTGCCTGTGTTTTTTTTTTTTTTTTTTTTATATATGTTCATCATTTGCATTGTGAAAACTGTTAAGACACCTTCATGCCCTGGAAGAGGGCCCCTCTTGTGTATTTCTTCCCAAGGACTTCTCCAGTTTTCTGGAGATGTTTTCTTGCTCACAAGAGGGAGGTGTCAAAACAGTTTCTTTTGTCCATTTCTGTTAAGTAAGTATCACTTGTCATGTTCATTGTTTTTACTGTCAAGACACCTTCATGCCCTGGAAGAGTGACCCTCTTGTGGATTTCTTCCCAAGGACTTCTCCAGTTTTCTGGAGATGTTTTCTTGCTCGCAAGAAGGAGGTGTCAAAACAGTTTCTTTTGTCCATTTTTTTTAAAATATCACTTGTCATGTTCATTGTTTTTACTGTAAAGACACCTTCATGCCCTGGAAGAGGGACCCTCTTGTGTATTTCTTCCCAAGGACTTCTCCAGTTTTCTGGAGATGTTTTCTTGCTCACAAGAGGGAGGTGTCAAAACAGTTTCTTTTGTCCATTTCTGTTAAATAAGTATCACTTGTCTTGTTCATTGTTTTTACTGTCAAGACACCTTCATGCCCTGGAAGAGGACCCCTTTGTGTATTTCTTTCCATGGACATCTCCAGTTTTCTGGAGATGTTTTCTTGCTCACTAGAGGGACATGTCAAATTGTTTTCTTTTTCGTCCCTCTTTTTATTGCATAAATATTCATCATACACAAGAGGGGCCCTCTTCCATGACATGACGGTGTCTTGAAACCATTTTGGCACCTAAAGGTCTTGCCTATGTTTTTTTTTTTTTTTATATATGTTCATCATTTGCATTGTGAAAACTGTTAAGACACCTTCATGCCCTGGAAGAGGGCCCCTCTTGTGTATTTCTTCCCAAGGACTTCTCCAGTTTTCTGGAGATGTTTTCTTGCTCACAAGAGGGAGGTGTCAAAACAGTTTCTTTTGTCCATTTTTTTAAAATATCACTTGTCATGTTCATTGTTTTTACTGTCAAGACACCTTCATGCCCTGGAAGAGGGACCCTCTTGTGTATTTCTTCCCAAGGACTTCTCCAGTTTTCTGGAGATGTTTTCTTGCTCACAAGAGGGAGGTGTCAAAACAGTTTCTTTTGTCCATTTCTGTTAAGTATCACTTGTCATGTTCATTGTTTTTACTGTCAAGACACCTTCATGCCCTGGAAGAGGACCCCTTTGTGTATGTCTTTCCATGGACATCTCCAGTTTTCTGGAGATGCTTTCTTGCTCACTAGAGGGACATGTCAAATTGTTTTCTTTTTCGTCCCTCTTTTTATTGCATAAATATTCATCATACACAAGAGGGGCCCTCTTCCATGGCATGACGGTGTCTTGAAACCATTTTGGCACCTAAAGGTCTTGCCTATGTTTTTTTTTTTTTTTTTTACATATATGTTCATCATTTGCATTGTGAAAACTGTTAAGACACCTTCATGCCCTGGAAGAGGGCCCTCTTGTGTATTTCTTCCCAAGGACTTCTCCAGTTTTCTGGAGATGTTTTCTTGCTCACAAGAGGGAGGTGTCAAAACAGTTTCTTTTCCCATTTCTTTTAAAAGTATCAGTTGTCATGTTCATTGTTTTGACTGTCAAGACACCTTCATGCCCTGGAAGAGGGCCCTCTTGTTTCTTCCCAAGGACTTCTCCTTTTCTGGAGATGTTTTCTTGCTCACAAGGACTTCTCAAAACAGTTTTTTTGTCTTTCTGAAGATCACTTTTTCATTGTTTTTACTGTCAAGACACCTCACAAGAGGGAGGTGTCAAAGGGACAGTTTCTTTTTTTGTCCATTTCTGTAAATATTCATCATAACAAAGGTATCAGAGGTGTCATTTTGTTCATTGTTTTGTTCATCATTTGTCAAGACACCTTCATGCCCTGGAAGAGGGCCCTCTCTGTGTATGTCTTCCCAAGGACTTCTCCAGTTTTCTGGAGATGTTTTCTTGCTCACAAGAGGGAGGTGTCAAAACAGTTTCTTTTGTCCATTTCTGTTAAGTATCACTTGTCATGTTCATTGTTTTTACTGTCAAGACACCTTCATGCCCTGGAAGAGGACCCCTTTGTGTATTTCTTTCCATGGACATCTCCAGTTTTCTGGAGATGCTTTCTTGCTCACTAGAGGGACATGTCAAATTGTTTTCTTTTTCGTCCCTCTTTTTATTGCATAAATATTCATCATACACAAGAGGGGCCCTCTTCCATGGCATGACGGTGTCTTGAAACCATTTTGGCACCTAAAGGTCTTGCCTGTGTTTTTTTTTTTTTTTTTTATATATTCATCATTTGCATTGTGAAAACTGTTAAGACACCTTCATGCCCTGGAAGAGGGCCCCTCTTGTGTATTTCTTCCCAAGGACTTCTCCAGTTTTCTGGAGATGTTTTCTTGCTCACAAGAGGGAGGTGTCAAAACAGTTTCTTTTGTCCATTTCTGTTAAGTATCACTTGTCATGTTCATTGTTTTTACTGTCAAGACACCTTCATGTCATGGAAGAGGACCCCTTTGTATATGTCTTTCCTGGACAGAAGGCCCCTTTCTGGAGATGTATTTCTTTCTTGTCAAATTGTTTTATTTTTCGTCCCTCTTTTTTTATTGCATAAATATTCATCATCATCCAGAGGGCCCTTTTCTGGAGATTTTTCTTGAAACCATTTTGGCACACAAGGGAGGTCTGTCAAAACAGTTTCTTTTTTCCATTTCTGTTATATATCAGTTGTCATGTTCATTGTTTTGACTGTCAAGACACCTTCATGCCCTGGAAGAGGGCCCCTCTTGTGTATTTCTTCCCAAGGACTTCTCCAGTTTTCTGGAGATTTTTTCTTGCTCACAAGAGGGAGGTGTCAAAACAGTTTCTTTTTCCATTTCTGTTAAGTAAGTATCAGAGGTCATGTTCATTGTTTTTTACTGTCAAGACACCTTCATGCCATGGAAGAGGACCCCTCTGTGTATTTCTTTTTCCATGGACATCTCCAGTTTTCTGGAGATGTTTTCTTCTCAATAGAGGGACATGTCAAATTGTTTTCTTTTTTTTTCGATTTTTTTTATTGCATAAATATTCATCATACACAAGAGGGGCCCTCTTCCATGGCATGAAAACAGTGTCTTTTCTCCATTTGGCACCTAAAGGTCTTGCCTTGTTTTTTTCATATATTTTCATCATGTCATTGTTGATTGTCAACCTGTTAAGACACCTTCATGTCCTGGAAGAGGGCCCCTCTTGTGTATTTCTTCCCAAGGACTTCTCCAGTTTTCTGGAGATGTTTTCTTGCTCACAAGAGGGAGGTGTCAAAACAGTTTCTTTTGTCCATTTCTGTTAAAATATCACTTGTCATGTTCATTGTTTTTACTGTCAAGACACCTTCATGCCCTGGAAGAGGGACCCTCTTGTGTATTTCTTCCCAAGGACTTCTCCAGTTTTCTGGAGATTTTTCTTGTTCACAAGAGGGAGGTGTCAAAACAGTTTCTTTTTTTTTCATTTCTGTTTATCTGTTCATTGTTTTTTTACTGTCAAGACATCTTCACACCCTGGAAGAGGGCCCTCTGTCAAATTGTTTTTTTTTCTTTCCTCTTTTTTTTTATAGCATAAATATTCATCATACACAAGAGGGCCCTCTTCCATGGCATGAAAGTGTCTTGAAACCATTTTGACACCTAAAGGTCTTGCCTGCAATTTTTTTTTTATTTTTTTACATATATGTTCATCATTTGCATTGTGAAAACTGTTAAGACACCTTCATGCCCTGGAAGAGGGCCCCTCTCTGTGTATTTCTTCCCAAGGACTTCTCCAGTTTTCTGGAGATGTTTTTTGCTCACAAGAGGGAGGTGTCAAAACAGTTTCTTTTTCCATTTTTGTTAAGTATCAGTATCAGTGGTCATGTTCATTTTTTTTACTATCAAGACACCTTCATGCCCTGGAAGAGGGCCCTCTTGTGTCAAATTTTTTTTGGACTTCTCCAGTTTTCATTGCATAAATATTTCATACTCACAAGAGGGTGAAGGTGTCTTGAAACCATTTTTTGTCCTAAAGATCAAATATCATGTGTCATTGTTTTTTTGTTTTTATTGTCAAGACACCTTCATGCCATGCCTTGGAATAGGGCCCCTCTTATGTATTTCTTCCCAAGAACTTCTTCAGTCATACTATCACAATACTAAATCAAAGATTTTCTGGAGATTTTTTCTTGCTCACTAGAGGAAGGTTTCAAAAAGTTTTTGTCCATTTGGAGTGTTGTTTTTGCTTTTTTTTTTTCATATATGTGTGTTAATCATCATCTGCACTGTCAAAACTGTTAAGACACCTTCATTTCTTGGAAAACATATCAGTTAATGGATGCTACTAATTCAACTTCTTCCCATTCCCTTAGTTTTTTTCTTTTTCTCTCCTTTCTTCTGCTGTCATTGTCTGCAAGTTCATCTACCCTCGCATGAGCTGTAAACTGAGTTTGGATCTGTTGCTGTGGGCCATGTTTTTTTTTTTTTTTACTGTATGTCCATCATTTGCATTGTGATTTTCATGCCCTGGAAGAGGACAAGCTTGTCAATCTGTCTTTTCTTCTCTCTTTTTATTGGAGCCTATCCCAGCTGGTTATGGGCAAGAGGCGGGGTACCGGACACCCTGGACTCAGGCACAGGGAGAACACTCGAACCTCCGCACAGAAGAGCCCAGACTAGGGTCGAACCCTCTTGCTGTGAGGCGACAGTGCTAACCACTGCACCACCATGCCGCCCCTTTCATTAGTGTCATTAATGATAATTATTTGTCCTATTATTAGTTTTAATGCCAATATCCTCATATTACTTTTAATCCTGCTGTCATCATGAAACCTGCATTATCCTGTTTTCTTTCCTCCTCTATTGCTCCCCTTCCCTCCTTCTCTCTCTCTCAAACCAACCGGTCGAGGCAGACGGCCGCCCACCATGAGCCAGGTTCTGTTCAAGGTTTCTTCCTGTTAAAAGGGAGTTTTTCCTTGCCACTGTCGCCAAGTGCTTGCTCTTGGGGGAATGTTGAGTCTCTTAAATAATATTATAAAGAGTACAGTTTAGATGTGCTCTATATCATAAGTTCCTTTAGATAACTTGTGTTATCATTCAGCACTGTATAAATAGAATTGAATTGAATAGAGGGATCAGTCAAAGCGGTTTCTTTTCATAAAGCACAAATGATATGTATTTTCCTGCTCTTTCTGTAAACTGAAATGTCAGTTTTCAGAAATGTTGTGCTTTGACATGTAATTTTTAATATTACTATTATCATTATCATTACTTTTCTAAATTCATTAAATAGTGAGAAAATATTTCTCTTCACTTCCTAAGGTTTCTCCCATTTTTCCTGTTAAAGGGTTTTTATGTGGAGTTCCTTATTTGGATCAAATTTCTGAGGATGAGATTGTCATGTGTTGATAAACTTATAGTCCTCTGAGACAAACATGTTCTGTGCTATATAAATAAAATAAATTGGACATAAATTTCTGTGTAGCTACATTTTCTTGCCAT